>JASAND010009708.1:0-11375 GCA_030248195.1 Trissonchulus latispiculum
TCAAGGTGTTTTTTCTGCACTGTCAGCGCAGAATCTTGTATTAAGTTGATGCGAAAAGCAGTTGACATTATGTACGTGTATTGTTAAATTGTATTATAGGGGGGCGCGATAGCGCTCCCCCTATAATATGGGTGTAAAAGGCTCAGCGCGGCCCTTAGAGACCCGTTCGAGCACCGTGCCAGCTAAATACTCAACCAAACGAGACAAATTTGGTATCGTTGGAATCAGCACGACGAGTACAACAAGTATAAAAAAGTTTTGGTCAAAATTTTCAACTTTGAAAATTTTCGCTTCCGGACAAGTTAGGTCCGTTTGTTTTTTTTCCGTGTAAGTCACGCTTGAGGAAGCCGTTTTAGTCGAACTCAAAAATTGAACGATCTAGGCATTTTCAGCCGGGGAAGTTTGGGTTTTCTGAGAGTAGTATTTGTGTTAACGTACCTTTTGGACAATTTTCCGCTGCCCGGCCCGGCCGGCCAAAGGTGGCCAGACCGCTAAGATGGCCAAAAAAGGCCAATTTTGTGTCACGGCTACAGGGCCCAGGGAACAAGCTAGAGAGACGCGGCTTGTTGAATAAGAAACTTTGAGATGGGTAGCGTGTCATAACCGAGGCAATTTTCGATATCTGGCCAGGATCGTTCAGGCGGCCGGCCCAAAGTTGGTCCGGCCAAATGGCCATTTTGGAAAAATTTCTAAGTCCCAACTCCACAGAAAATAGTCGAAAATAGGCCTAAATAATATTTAATAATAATAATAATATATGCTGTTTTGGGCCATATAGTGGGACGCATACAAGGGTTATCGGGGTCGCTGAACACGATGAGCATAGTCGCAACGCTGTGCGCTGCTGCTATCTTGCTGTACTGTTATGCAGCAACTATAGCACGCTGTCTGTAGACTTATTGTAAACGGCTAAACATATTAAACTTGGTGATAATTGTGTCTGTAGTAAGGGGGAACTGTAGCTGTGTTAGTTGGTGCTCTCTGTAGCTTCTACCGTGCTGTATCTGCTATCCTAAAACACAGCATCGTCGATAACAAGTTATTCATTTGTCACTGGCATTTGAAATTCGGCATACAGATAGTTTAGGACATGAAAAAATATTATAGATAGGTTTCGTATACTTATTACGATGTTACTATATGGTTGCGCTGCAGTAGAGTGCTGCAGAAGTACAGCACCGGCTATAACTAACTACAGATAACTTGCAATCGTCTGAAATTCTGCAGCCACGTGCAGAAGAGCATTGGAAATCATGCCGTATAAGTCTCCTTTTTTGGCAGTGACGTTTCCGTCTAGTTGCGCTGTAGTAGAGTGCTGCTGAAGTACAGCACGGCCTATAACTGGCTACACAAAAGTTGCAATCGTCTGAAATTCTCCAGGCAAGTGCAGAATAGCATTGGAAATCATGCCGTATAAGTCTCCTTTTTTGGCAGTGACGTTTGCGTCTAGTTGCGCTGTAGTAGAGTGCTGCTGAAGTACAGCACGGCCTATAACTAGCTACACAAAAGTTGGAATCGTCTGAAATTCTGCAGGCACGTGCAGAATAGCATTGGAAATCATGCCGTATAAGTCTCATTTTTTGGCAGTGACGCTTGCGTCTGGTTGCGCTGCAGTAGAGTGCTGCGGAAGTACAGCATGGCTTATAACAAACTACAGATAACTTTCTGCAACTTTCTAAAATATTCCTATTTGTAGTGGATGAGGGGTTTTCTGCCAAAATCTTTGTACTTTGTAACTTGTACTTTTCAAGCTTCTTTGTTCTATGGCTTGGTTGACTGTTACATAATTATTGGGGAATTTTTAAAGTTTCTTTCATAAAGCTTTAACATTCTTGCCTAAGTTTTACTGAGAACCTTAAAAATGAAATAGGACAAGAATAAAAATGCTCCGACGGAGCATGAAAAATGCAATATGGGTGACACTGGGTTTTAAGCAGACAGAGGACTAGGTTTTAAAACGTTAATATGGGAGGGGCAGGTTGTAAATGCCAGGAGGACTAGGTTAAAAGCGCACTAATATGGACCAGCTTCGCTGAACAACCCATATTCGCGGGTACGCATGCTCCACTCCGCATTTGACCTTTATTGTCTTAAGTTCTAAATTCGTCAGCTTTCCAGGCGAGCTTGCTGATTTTGAAATATTATGCTTTATATACTTCAAGCGTTTTATAGTGAGTTACCAGAGCGGAATTTGTGACACCAATTTTTACTGCATGTGCATATATATATATATATATATATATATGTTGTATTAAGTGTTGGATTATATATATGCATTAATTAAATTAAGTTGTGTTCTAAGTTGTATTAATTATGTAATGTTAAGTATTACGAACACAACTATATGTATATAGTATATATATAGTAGCTGCAAAGTCGTGCCGACAAATTGTTAAACTGTTATTGAAGGATTGCCGCCAGCATTTTTGTCTGGACAATTTCCGCGAATATGGGTTGTTCAGCGAAGCTGGTCCATATTAGTGCGCTTTTAACCTAGTCCTCCTGGCATTTACAACCTGCCCCTCCCATATTAACGTTTTAAAACCTAGTCCTCTGTCTGCTTAAAACCCAGTGTCACCCATATTGCATTTGTCATGCTCCATCGGAGCATTTTTATTCTTGTAATAAGGAGCACTAACACATATACTTGCAGGCCATGCTGACAAATCGTACAATTTTCCGAAGGACTGCCAATAGCAATATATAGCAAGCAGCAGCCGATAGAAACTCCGGACAGTTTTCGCGAATATGGGTTGTTCAGCGAAGCTGGTCCATATTAGTGCGCTTTTAACCTAGTCCTCCTGGCATTTACAACCTGCCCCTCCCATATTAACGTTTTAAAACCTAGTCCTGTGTCCATTTACAACCGAATTTCACCCATATTGCATTTTTCATGCTCCACCGGAGCATTTTTATTCTTGTCTGTTTAGATTTAAGCACATTTAGCACTAGAAAACTTATTTAAACTTCAAATTACTGCTCTAGCCTTGCTACTGGCGCAGTAGATCATCTAAAATGTAGCATGGTCACCGGTGGGTCCAAGTGGTGACTTAAACGGTGCTGCTGGTGGCCTAAAACTTGCATTTCTTAAGGAAAAACAACGTTTAACCGTGTTTACTCGTTATTATACATAATTTCCAACCATTTTGGCACAGAAACTCCTGGACTCGACACTATTACCCCATGTGACCAATGGGCACGTGACGGGACACTAGTCAGACCTTACCTTACCCTACTAGAACCAATTATGATATATCCAAAACGTCTTTAATGTTGACGTTAGTAGTTTGTTTGGGCGTGGAATTAATATTTACCAACTGTTTTTGACAACACAACGCTCGCTCCACTATCTCGCAAAATTAAGATTTTGAGGTCAAATTTTCAAACATTTTCTCAATTTTTAGCTAATTTAAACTTATAAGTTATAAAAACTATATAAACTTATAATTAGATTTTTTGCATTTTTACCTTAAAAACTTTGGGTGTCGCAGGGTATCTTTTAGAGTTTTTTCCCGGGGGCCCCCGGGCCCGAGGGGGGAAGATTTTTTGCAAAAATGAGCCAAAAAATGGGATTTTGGCGTATTTTGCATGGTGAAACGCTAAGAGTTCTCAAAAATGCCAGGATTTAAGCTAAACATATATAGCTATTTTACAAAAAATCTCCGGCGAACGGGAAGCAATAATCCCGGGAGTGGGCAATTTCGGGGGGGAAGGCGTTTTGGGGGAGGGGAAGGTCGGTTTCGGGGGCCCCCGCCCCACCCTGTCAAAAATACCCAGGGTGTCGTGTATTCACAACGTCGGGCTTGACCGCCCCCACTTCTCGAAGCCCCCTCCCCACTCAAAACCTTAAGTGACAGTCAGCCCTAAATGCCAGCCACTGACTGTAGCTAAAAACCTTTTTCTTTGTCTTATATATATCTTATCTGTTTCTGTTTGTATAGTTTAGAACACACAGGCAGATCTTACTATAGCAATGAGTCTGCCGGAGCTTCCACAGGAAATCGTTCAGAAGACCCTTTCCTTTATTCCTTGGCGTGATCGTGTTCCCCTGGAAGGATGTGTTGGAAAAGACATTAATAAGGCGATCCTCCGATCCTATTCTGATGTGGATGAATTGATGATCGGATTGGAAGAGTCTTACTCGGGTCTCTTCACAATTGATCAACTCGTCGCATGGGCCAAATCTAGATTCCTGAATCTATCAAAGCTCCACCTAACTTCCCCTATCAGTTCAGATTCTATGGAATTGATCAGTCAATGGTGGCCTAATTTGCATAATCTCACCATAACCTTGCCAGCTCTGTTGGAGTCCACTGGTGAAGGAATTGATAAGTTGGGTCAGAAGTTTCTTTCCAGCTTTCCGAAAGCGTTGCTCCATCTACGGATCATTCTAACGGGTCCTGGCGAAGTTTCAGCCGTCTTTGTGTCAGATTTGTGTTCAACTCTGGCCCGCTGCTGTCCAGGCCTGAAGTCTCTTGGCTTAGAGGGAAGCGAAGAGGTCATGTTTCAGGCCAAATTTTCGGACGTTTGGCCGACTCTGGCCGAATCCGGTGGCCCGGAATTTGTGGATTGGTCCATCTGGAATCTGCCTGACTGCGGGTTTGGGGGTGATCGAACCGTTTGGAAGTCGATACCGGCCAGTCTGCGATCCCTGAAGTTGGCCCAGTGCAGTCTGGTGTTTCGAGATTTGCCCAGCGTCTGCCAGTGCCGGTTGGAGGAACTGGTTATCACTTTTGTGGAGTTTGATTTCAACTTCGACGAACAGCTGTGCCTATTTCCGCACCTGAAACGACTGCAGATTCATGATCTGTACAGCCTGGTTGCCTGGTTCCGTTTGGCTGAGGGCGGTCAGCTGCGAGCTCTCCACTTGGAATCGGATGGAGATCCGCCCAGTCTCCAGACTATTCGACATCGCGTTGCCGATAAAAATCCTCACCTGTCCGAAATCGTTTTGGTGAATACGGATTCCGCCTATCGAGTTCAGATGCTGCTGGGCCTGGTTTCCATCCCGTCCCTGCGAAAGCTTAGCCTGGGTCTGTTGATCTGGGAAGGCAGCGCCGAAGATCGAGCTGCTGCTGAGCAGATCCAGACCGTTTCTTTGGTTGAAGATTTGAAGCTGGATGTTTCCCTGCAAGGTTTGCCAGATATATTTTTCTCTAAAGTGCTGTCTGCCGTATTTCCCAATCTTCGACGGTTTCTTCTGGACCTCAGAGAGTTTCCTGCTGCCGATCAAAATTCTGTCGCTTCGTCGACGCTTAGATTGTCTGCGCTGGAGACGTTTGAATTGGAGTGTGGAAAGCCGGAGGATTTGGAGAGGCTGAATTTCATCCTTTCCACTGGAGATCGACTGAAAGAAATTGTGGTGGACCGAAATCCCTTCAAATTTTTCACCAAAGAATGGCTAGAAGCCAAACAGAATTGCGGGAACTATTCCTGGAATCCCTGGTCTCTACTCCAATCTTTTGCCATGGATAGTCCGAGTTTGCGCCGTCTGGAGATACCCTACTCCACTGAACGGGGCGAGGGTATTGCCACTGGTCTCCCGCAGTTTGTTGAGCGATATGGCAACTGTTTGACTTCGCTTTCGCTGGATATTGACAAACTTTCTGACCCTGAGAGAAAAGTTGCTGCCAAAGTTTTGACCGATTGTCTTCCGTCCCTTCAGCAATTGGTGGTGACCGAATTTTGTGAATCTGCGACTCCGACTCCACCCCTTCTGGCTGTCTATTTTGTTGGTTATCGACTACGTCGTTTTCAGACGGTCCAAACGGATAATTGTTTGGAATACCAGCAACCTCAACCGCAACATTCCTCTACTTTGATCTATTTGTTCTTTTCTCTGGGATCGGATACCTATCTACAGCTATCCCCATCGTTGGAATCTGGCGCAAGAATGCGGTGTTCTGGCGACCGACCTTTACTGCCAACCTATTCCGACTTTCTCAATCCGTCCATTTCCAAATCTTCGATTTATTGTGATGATCCTGTTTTGGGAAATCGCCATTTGGTTTTGTCCGAGTCCAAAACCGTCATTGTTGATGTTTCTGACATTAATGCGCTTACTTTAGATTAGGACACTAAAATTGTATATATATAATGCACATAAAATACTGTGTACCGTACGTACGTACCAGTAACCTGGTGTTAGTTTGTTACGGGAGGTTTACTGTTGTATTTACTGTTGGGTTTAAAGATCCATTAGAAATTTATGGTCCAAAATTATGTATGTCGTCTGTATTCTAAGGTTTTACAAAAGCAGCAAACAGTTAGATTCGTACAACTTTGCAGCAAACAGTTAGATTCGTACAACTTTGCAGCAAACAGTTAGATTCGTACAACTTTTGGGCAGGACAAGGCCAATTCGTTCAAATAGTAGTTAGAAAATAACTGCGCACAACGTTTGGTGTTTTCGTACTGTATATAACTAACGAAAGTCGAAAACTATATATTTGGAGAATTCACAACATTTTTATTGTGTACAACTTACTAGCTAGCGGAACTACTTTTTCGCAGAAATTTGTCTGTAGGCAACCCAAACGTAGGGGAGAACAGCGCAAAAAGTTGAAGCGGGACCGATTGCGGAAACTATACTTATACAAAATCCAATCATGGCAAACATGCTTTAAATCCATGGAAAGAGAAATTTTTTTAGCCAATTCTGGTTCAAAGTAGTTTGTACAGAAAATGATAAACAGATTCTTTGGGAGGTCAAATTATCCGTCTGCTTTCCTTGTTTCGTTCAATTATTTTCGAAGCCTTATTGCGGTTTATTTTGTAGAATGATTTAGTTCCTGTGACATATAGTACCCCTGTGTTTTTTTGCGAAAAAAACTTCGAAATTCCGCACTTTTTTTGAAAATTCCGCAACTTTTTTCGGAGCTCTGCGTAAAGTTCCGCAAAAAATTTTGTCTCTGAGTAGACATTTTCAGTTGTCTCAGATGAGAAATAAACGTGTTTCTGATACTTTTTGAAGAAAAATTTCAAAAAATTTCGTGCCTTCGGCGCGTATTTCTATATACGTAGACACCTTTCAATCTTAGCTGAGTTAGAATGCCTAGTGACAGCTATTCAATGAAATTCTTTAGCCTTGAAACCATAACCTATCACAATTTTAAAACAATTATTAACCTACTTGCAGTTTGCTTATATCTCAGGATTTTCTGACAGTCGAAACTGAACTTTTGAGTATTTCCACACTAAGATTTTCCTCGGCTTCACAAAATTTTCACTCTACGGGGGGAACCGACTTTCAGACCCCCGCGTCTCTTCACTATTAAGTATACTTGTAAAACACGCTTATACATGCTTCGACTTTCGGAAAATAGTTATAACTTGGTTAATACCATACGTTAAATATTAAAAATGTGTTTAAATACAGTCAAATTACTAAAATTCATTAGTTATCTTTAAAACACTAAAAATTAGTATTTCGCAATTTTTTGCGAAATTCCGCAAAAAATTTTGGAGGACTGCGTAAAAGTTCGCAAAAAGTTTCGACGAAAAAAACACAGTAGTACCCTATATATACCTCCGTTTATTAAGAAACTGTCTAATGTATACTTGCTTCTTTGTTTGTGACAAGCTTAACTGACATGACCATTTTGCCTGTTGTGTTTATTTTTCTTGTTTGCTACTTTAATGCATTGTTTTGTCGTTGTTTATTAATTTGGTACAGTATAGCTCAAAACAAAGTTAATTTTTTGCGAAATTCGCAAAGTCCGCGAACTTCGCGAAGCAAGAGACATTTCGCTAAATTCAGAGAAGTTCGCGAAAAAGTTAGCGAACTTCGCGAAATCGTTAGCTAGCTAAATTGAGGGGTTTTCTCCATATCTACCAAAAATTGGTGGAAAAATTCTAAAATCTAATTTGGACTCAAGATTCGGTGTCTTCGCGAAGTTCGCATATTTTCGCGAAATTCTTGAAAATTTTAGCTATATATTTTCGCGAAGATTTTAGCGATGTTTAAAGGAATTTCGCTAAAATCTTCGCGAACTTCGCAAAAAGTTGGCGAACTTCCCTAAAATCTACGCGAAATTCGCTAAAATTTTGGCGAATTTCTCGAAATTATGCGAACTTCGCTAAGCTTTTGCGAACTTCGCGAAGGCACCAAATCTTGAGTCCAAATTAAATTTTAAAATTTTTCTGCCAATTTTTGGTAGATATGGAGAAAACCCCTCGGATTAGCTAGCTATCGATTTAGCGAAGTTCGCTAACTTTTTCGCGAACTTCTCTGAATTTAGCGAAATGTCTCTTGCTTCGCGAAGTTCGCAGAGTTTGCGAACTTCGCAAAAAATTAACTTTGTTTTGAGCTATACTGTATAGTTTTTACTTATGTTTTTTATGACTATCATAAATCTACCTCTCTATGCCTTGTTCATTGTGTTCTGTTTTGGTCGTTTATATAACCAAATGTGTTATTAAACTGACTTTTCGAGATATCCATATAGGCGAGCTGGGCCCGAACAGGGTTTAGTTTAGGCGACAGAGTGGGGCGTGCCATACCTATGTGCCTCAGGACGTGGTACAGAGGTCCGAAACAGTTGCTGTGGACGCCGCCCCCCCGCTAAAGCAAACCCAGGACGATTTCATCATTCACAAGCTCATAAGCCACAACTTATGAACTGAAAGTTAAGAACTGATAACTTGTGACCAAAAGTTATCTAAAATTGAGTTTCATCATAGTTTGCTGGGAACTTGTGGCCACACGTAAATAACAGGCAGACAACGTCAGACCTCGCTAGTTTAAAAAATTGCTGACAGAGAATCCATCTGGAAAAAGTCAAACTAGGACTCTGTAGAGTATAGACAACGATTTCAGGGCCATTTATATATATCTATAGGATGACGTTTATGATGGGTCATGTACGGGATATTGTTGGCTTGATGGCTAGGATGATGATGGTTTGTCTATTACAATATCGTCTACTTTCATCGATGAGAATCGTATTATGATCCATACGTTGACCATATAATATATATAGTGAAGACACACTGTGCATACAAGTGCTTTTGTAACTACCAGAGAGTGTTTGTTAGGGTTGTTCCTATCACAAATTGACCGGGCCCGCTACCGGGTTTGTCCGGCCGTTAAAGCCCCTGATCCGGTGCAAGCAAGGCTCTGCCTTCGAAGTCCGGGCCCGTTGGTAGGTCCATACAATCAAGAGTACATAATATAAGAGTAAGAAACTCTTACAGTAGCATGTACAAATCATGCTAGGTATGCGCGGTGCGTTAAGTCGGGACCCCCCCCCCCCGAAAGTTTCGGGGGGGGGGTCCCACTTAGCACTAATTACACGCTTTCATATAAGCGTGTGTCTGCTCGTTGATTGGCCCATTAGCCTAAGGCTTATGGTAGGTAATTTATTAGTTATTTTAATTAATTAATTATAACTTTAATTAGGTTAATGCAATTAAAAAACTAATTCGACAACGTTGTAGCATTTTTTCTGCTTTTTCCAATGATATAAAAATTGCTGCACTTACATTCCTTCGAATTTTTGTATTATGCAACAATTTTTATATCATTGGAAAGAGCAGAAAAATGCTACAAAGTTGTCGAATTAGTTTTTTAATTGCATTAACCTAATTAAAGTTATAATTAATTAAAATAACTAATAAATTACCTACCATAAGCCTTAGGCTAATGGGCCAATCAGCGAGCAGACACACGCTTATATGAAAGCGTCTAATTAGTGCTAAGTGGGACCCCCCCGAAACTTTCGGGGGGGGGGGGTCCCGACTTAACGCACCGAGCATACCTAGCATGATTTGTACATGCTATTGTAAGAGTTTCTTACTCTTATATTATGTACTCTTGATACAATAAACTGAGACCGACAGGCAGGCTGAGCTTGACGAATCCGAAAGGCCGAAGGACCTGGTAGTCGGCAGGCCAGGTGAGTCCTGCCTCTAAAACCGCCCAGGCCTAAACAATCGGGGCGGTTCTGCACCCAGAGTCCGCAACACAACCAGGGAATAACTCTAGTATTTTTATAAAATCATCAAGATTAGCCATCTTGTCCGATTTTGCGCCAGAATGACAATACGAATTTTGATTAATGGCATTCTGACAAACTAAAGTTCCAAAAGTTAATTTCTGACTTTCTAACCCTTACAATTATGACTGCGATCGCATAAAACGGAGAGGGTTGGAAAGTCTCTCTTCGCAAAACTTTTTCGTTCTTGCGTATTTTGTTCTTACGAAATCGATACCGGGAGACATCGATATTTTAGCTTGACAGCGTCACTGGAGAATCTGACAAGAATTTTCCGGAAATAGACGTTTGTCTCTGAAGTGTCTCTGAAGTTTGCGACTGAAGTGAATATTTAGTTCTTACTTTTTCTACAGACAATATATAAACATACCACTTACAATGTGGCCATTATGGTAAAATATATAGCTCATCGTACCGGTGGACAACAGCACATTGTGCCATCTCCGTGCCATGTCGCCCACCCACCAGTGCCGGTGTCACGGTGCAGTTCCCTCCCGTGCAAAGTTTCTCCTGGAAACACTAGACCGGTGTGCATCTTCTGGGGAGAAATTTTGCACCATTGCAAGAAATAATTCAGATTTCTGTTCATAAGTTAAGTTTTGCTCATAGTTATTGTAACTAATTATGCTTTGATGATGGAAAATAATTATCGTGAAACGCCAAAATAAGGAGTCATTTTAAAGCAACTAATTACCCGGAAATAGACTGAAATTTCTCACAACTACATACTTTGTTAATAGGTCTATGCCAACGAACTATGCCAATTAACCCTTTCCATCCTGAATTATCGCAATCCGGGGCCGGCGGGTCGGGTTTCCGGGGGTGACCCCCCGCCGTGTATATTGGACGAGTCTACATATATTCTGTACGTAATCTTGTAATCGTGCATTACAGTTAAGCAGCATCTACTTTCTAAATAGTCTAAACAGCATTACACTAGCGGAATAATCGAAATTTTCATAAAAAACATTTTTTGCACTTTTAAAAACACGCTAAAACAAGTATATATTCAGCCTGGACACAAAATTTCCTGGACGCAACTCAAATTTAGCGGGACGCAAGGTTGACGCAAATCCGAAAACCAAAAAACCCTGGTCAGAACTGCTTGGGGTCATGTTTTCTGTCCGTGACCTTCGTCTCTCCGCCTCTTGTCTGCCATTCAGCGGACCGCGGGGAGCAGCACACAAGTGGTCTCCATGAGTACCTGAATTGTGCTAGGCACCACGATAAAAATAAATTAAAAATATAATGAATCAATGGCTCGACATTTCATTTGTCAAGGAATTCCATCTAAAATCCATGAATTGAAATCCCATGCCATTTGCAACGGTCTGCGGAGAGCAGCAAAGTAATGGTGACAATGTGTGCCGCTGTTGCTAG
>JASAND010009709.1:0-58332 GCA_030248195.1 Trissonchulus latispiculum
ATATATATATATATATATATATATATATATATACTTACGGTGGCACCCGGACCGAATATTCACTGGGTACTGCTGTCCCACTAACAGAAGAACCACTACTGTTCACAGCCATAGAGATATACGCACGTAGTTCACTTAATTCTTATGGAAAAAAGGTATATAATCTAAAAGCACAAATTGTTGCAGTTCCCCACAAATTAAGTTATATATACGGCTTATTCTTTAGGCGACTTAAATTGGGGGTAGTTACCAAAATAGTAAATGGCGAACGGGGGCCATAGTTTTGAAAAGATCTTCCAATTTTTAAGTTTCTTCGTGTAAAAACTGCCAAAGTCGCTACAAGTTGGCAATGTAATTGAAGGCGTTTACAAGACAAATGGTAAACATTTAGTTAGAAATCCGTCAAGTCAGAAAATGTATTGAAAATCTTGAATATATAATTTAAATTGCAATTTCTGGGTTATGTGTATGCGGGAGAGATCATAATTTAGGAGGAGGAATGTTATGGGAGGGCTCCTCGAATGGGTGGTGTATACATACATAGCCGAGTGAGCCTGCCAATATTTGATGAGCATCAAATACAAATAATTATCGGTTTGGCCATAAGAAGTTGTAAGATAAGATGTAAGAAAGCCATAACAAAAGGTCTGGGTTTAATTTACTTGAAAAAGTGGGGGGAAAATTCAGTAAGAAAGAAGAAATTAGTAACGAAGCAAGAAAAAAAGAAAGAAAAAGAAAAAGAAAGGTACCGAAAAAATATTGACTAACATGGTCTGCCTTGTTGGAATAAAATCGTTAACAATGATCAGAAATGTACATTTAGTACGTTGTTTGTGCATGTGCTACGCACGTGCTAACAATGTCTATGTTACTTTGAATTGATATTAAATTCAGACAAAATATTAAGCGTAGCCTGAAATTGCAAGTTTCAGGCTAAGCGTAAAGTAGATACAAAACCCGGGCTCTACCGGCAAAAAGATGCGTGCCCCAGTTCAGGTTATAGGTTAGGTTCACCTAACTCCTCCTATCTGGCATTGTTCAGTCTGGGCTCATTCGAGGGTTTTTTCTTCGGGAGAGGGCTTTTAGAGGGGGGGGGGGGCAACGGGTGATACAATTAAAAACTTTCCTAAAAATATGCTAAATATATTTTTATAGGATTAGCCGAAAAAGTTAGTTTTTAGTGCAAAAATAAACAAATTTAGTGTTAAATAGGCAAAGGTTGTATAAAAATATCTCCGGCGAAATCGGATAATTGCTGTAAATCTGGCCGGTACCAAAAGGGCGCCCACTTTTCTTGAGCGGGGGGACGAATTTCGGGTGGAGGAAGATCGTTTATTGGGGGTCCCCAGTAGAATAAGTCCTGTTAGTAAGGGGTGAAGGTTGGGTCCTCATCGACTTACGCGCTTCACTTTTCGGCATGTTCCCACGACGACTTTTTGGCGGTGGCCCAGAAGTTTTCGAGGTCAGCTTAACAAAACTTAGCTAATTCATGCACTTATAAGCTGATTTTAAGTTTATAATATTCTACCAGATTTAAGATTTGTTTTTACCTTACAAATTTCCTCTTAAAATGTAGGTATATTTATACCTTGGCCTTGACCCGACTTCCCCCTCCCTAAAGCCGCCCACTTTTAAAACTCTAAAAATGCCTACTAAAGTTTAGCTAATTCATGCACTTATAAGCTGATTTTAAGTTTATAATATTCTACCAGATTTAAGATTTATTTTTACCTTACAAATTTCCTCTTAAAATGTAGGTATATTTATACCTTGGCCTTGACCCGACTTCCCCCTCCCTAAAGCCGCCCACTTTTAAAACTCTAAAAATGCCAACCTATTACAAACGGGCACCTTAGTTTCAGGCGACTAACCAGTTCCTATAACATAGTTCTGCGTCGAACACAGGTTGTAACCGTCAGTGGATATGGGCATATTCTTAACTTTTCTTGCAAATTTTGAGGTTTTTAGTGTAAAAACTGCTGAAAGTTGAAAAATGACTAATTTTAAGTTATGATATAATAGCAAAACAAGAAAATTTTTCGAAAATCCAGGGAAAAACGGCAACATTCGGCCACTTTTCGGCTTACGGGGGGGGGAGTCGAAGTTGACGTTTTACGTCCCGGCCCTCCCCAGTAGAAGTAAGCCAGAAAGTTGTCACTAGTCCGACTCCCCAAGACTGACTGGACAACCTAACCGGAAGGACGTATATACATCTTTCTCTCCTAAGAAAGACTAAAGCCAGCAAAAGTGCAACAATTTCTGTAAGACGGGGCGGCCACTGGAACCAAATTCAGCAATTTTCTTTGACATTCGAAAGGGGTCGCCACTAACAAGGCAAGATCGACCGACTTCCAGGGTTGGGCGAGAAATTTTCAAGCTTAAATTTAATTTCTTCCAGTTTTTGTGGCTTAGGCCCAGTATTAGTGACTTTAACACATAAACATACGGTTTCCGCACCTCGTCACTTAATTTTCATTACAACTGATTAAAAATTTTCTTTGAAATTTGAGGTTTTCAAAAAATTTTGGTCTCGGTCCGAGACCGAGACTTTTGGGTGAGCGAGACCGAGACTGGCCAAGTCTCGGCTTTTGGGCGAGACAGGAGACTCCCAAACCTGCCGACTACTGTTACCAGTTAGTGACTCAACATTAACAATGTACATAATGGCCGTCATTTGAAAGTTTGGATTTTCAAAACTCAGAAACACTTAGCAATTTTTCTAAAACAACCAATAATTCTGATCCAACAGAAAAATATTCACTCAGGCTTTCAAGGAAAGCTAAGCTTTAGGTTGTACCAAAAGTTTATAATAGGAAGAGTAAGACAACCGGCCCTGTCTAGACCGGCCAGCCCAGGACCGGAGTGGGCCGGCCGGCGGCCGCCGGGCGAGAACAGACCAGCCGGCCGGTGAAAATCTGGGCAGCCGATCGACCAGTGACAGTTTCTGCGGCTTATTGCCTAAACTACTTGCTACAATCTGCCTTGAAAACTATCAAAATCTTTATTTTTACTTGAACTTTGAATAGCAGGCGAAAACGGGGGCCGGCCCGAGGGCATAACGGACGGCCGGCGTCGCGAGCTGGGCTAGCCAGCCCACGAAAAATTGGGCTGGTGAACAACACTACACAGCGCTCCCTGATGTATTCAGCTTGCAGCATGCACGAAACATTAAGGCCGAAATCTCGGGAAAGGGCTTCTCTGTGCGTAATGCATGCTGCGCTGACATTTTTCAAAAACGAGCGATTTCAACGAATTAAGACTAAAGTCTGACCAAAAAATGTAGAAAGCGAAATTGTTTTCTTTATATCTCAAAAACGCTTCAAGATAGCTACCACAAAGTATATATTTTCTGAACCGGACTGATGAGATCTTTCTTTTCATGAAAAAAATTTTTGAAATTTCCCGTGCGATTTCAAAGGGCGCCGCTTTTATATGTACAAAAGGATTGGCACATGGTACTGCCGCGATTTTTTCAGGAAAATTTTCCCCTTGTATGAAAGTGTTACACACCAAATTTCAACTTTTTTGGCTGAGAATTGCGTGAGTTATTCCATTTTTTAAATTTTCAAAATCCTTTGATCTTTGTCGCTTTTTCGACTTTGGTTATTACTCGCGACTCGCTCCAAGGAAAAATTCTTCCATTGGAGTTTCAGGATCGCCTAGGCGTCCGCTTTCACCTGATATACGTGAGATTTCAAAATTTGAAAGTAGATTTTTCGAAAAATACCACTTTTTGATAAATTTTCGAAATTTCGACATAGCGAGTCTAGCAAAAGTGAGTAAAAATTACATAATGATAAAGTTCAATCTAAGTTGAATCCAACGATATGAAGTTTTTGTGGCTACGACTTATATTGCGTCCGCAATGAATTTGTAAACAATTTCCCTTTTTCAGCTGGTTTTTGCTAGTTTACACAGGTTCAGGCAAATCAAGGCGGCAACATCAAAGGGAGCCAAAAACCAGCTGAAAAAGGGAAATTATTTAAAAATTCATTGCGGACGCAATATAAGTCGTACGACAAAACCTTTATATCGTTGGATTCAACTTAGATTGAACATTATCATTATGTAATTTTTACTCACTTTTGCTAGACTCGCTATGTCGAAACTTTGGGTCAAAAAGTGGTATTTTTCGAAAAAATCTTTCAAATTTTGAAATCTCACACATAGCAGGTGAAAGCGGACGCCTAGGCGGTCCTGAAAATCTAATCGAAAAATTTTTCCGTTGAGCGAGTCGCGAGTAATAACCAGTCGAAAAGTCGAAAAAGCGGCAAAGATCAAAGGATTTTGAAAATTTAAAAAAATGGAATAACTCACGCAATTCTGAGCCAAAAAAGTTGAAATTTGGTGTGTAACACTTTCATACAAGGGGAAAATTTTCCTGAAAAAATCGCGGCAGTACCATGTGCCAATCCTTTTGTACATATAAAAGCGGCGCCCTTTGAAATCGCACGGGAAATTTCAAAAATTTTTTTCATGAAAAGAAAGATCTCATCAGTCCGGTTCAGAAAATATATACTTTATGGTAGCTATCTTGAAGCGTTTTTGAGATATAAAGAAAACAATTTAGCTTTCTACATTTTTTGGTCAGGCTTTAGCAACCAACATTCCGCCTTATGTAGAATAATTGAATCAAAAGTTATATTACATATAGTCATTAGCTTGAAAGATTTACTATATAAAATTCTAGATACAAGTTTAGCTTTTATTATATTTATGTATGTATATAAAGAAAAAACGCAGAACAAACTCAACCAATCAAAGAAAATAGACAAAAACGATTTTACATAAGGAATAACCAACCGCACTAACATACATAGTACATACATACATGCAAAGACATACTATACATAATAACCGGAACATTTAAACACAACTTACATTACGACACATTTTGTACATCAGAAATAGCCATTAATACCAGAAATAATGCAAGATCAAAAATACAAAACTTGTCTTTATGCCTTCCTAGCTTTAGGATACTTAAACATAAATTCTTTAAAAATAGTTAAGTTAACATACTAACTTTAAATTACATTTTTTTAAACTTAATACATTGAAACACATATAAATATACCCACGTACACAAGATAACAAAACACGCTATACACCACCATGTTGTTAATAAAAATCTGTAATACAAAAAAGTACTCCCTCCCCAAACCACCTCCCAGGCGACGATATTTCGAAGATTTTTACATCTTAAGATTAAACATTCTCAAATCTCAAACAGCGTCATTTTATGGAGGGCTGCAGCCCATAAGTCATGATGCTTCAGAGACAACTATACAGTAGTAATGAATGGAAACAAACAAAAAGGTATGTCATACAATCGGAATAACAAACTAAAGTTGTCAAAAAACCGGAAAAAGTTTTAAACACATACGTATACGTACGTGCTGCACAAAGAAGAAACCATTTCCGAAAACTTTTAAAAGTACTTATTAAAAGGTAATACCAATTTAACATAATTTTCAAAAAACTTTTCAAATAATATCTAGTACACTACTGCAACAATACCCACAGATGTAGAATCACATCACAAAATATACAACACCGCACCTACCTACACAGTTTACAAGTCAAAGTATTACATCACCACAAAAAACACACAAGCCCAGATTGGAACGATCAGAAAAACCCACAATTATTAATAAACATTTCCCCCTCCCCACTTTGTCCACCCGACCACTACAAAACCTCCCCCCCCCAAGTTCATGTCCTTTCAAAATAGGTGAAATCGGCCCAATTGTCATTACCAGAACCAGGCGGCAAGGGTGGGGGAACCTGAGGTGAAGATTTGGCAGACACGGGGGGAGGTTGGTTGGGGGCAGGACTGGAAGGAGGATTTTCGGGGGTCTGGGAGGCGTCCCCTGGACTAGAAGAAGAAGAACTAGGGTTGCTGCTAGAGCCAGCACTGGTGGCAAAGTTGGCAGCATCAAAGTTGGCCCAGCCCGTGCCCGGCCCGGGCCCGGCCGACTTAGCGGCGAGTGCGGAGGAATCACCGGCGGCAGTAGCAGGTGGTGCCGCTTGGAGGGGACCTGAAAAATATTTTTTGGTGAAAAATTATTTTTTAATACTGAAACAGAAAAAAATATTGACAGATAACCAAAAGAAAATGTCACAAAATTAGGAAATTCATGGCGACACATAACACACACACACACACACACACGGGCGCGCTTCGTTTTTTCCTTATGGTTTGTACGTAAAAACTACGCAGTAGTTCACAAGAGGTATAGCAGCCTCTCCCAACCCAAGAAAAATTGCCCAAAATAGGCCCAGACTACTACAGCCAAAAATAAGGCACAGAAATTGTTCAAACCAATAAAACTTATCAATTACACTGATTGTTCATACCAAAAGGATCAAGGGTAGATCCTGGCGTCAGGGTAGTACCGGAGCTAAATAGGCAAAAAATGAAAAGAATAAAAAATCGTCCTAAAATAACACAAATAAATAATAAATAAATTAATAATCCAGCAAAAACAATATTGCCTAACTACAACAACAGCTTTTGCCTGGCCCTTCAAAAGTCTGAGACGATGTATACAACATTAATTTGACTGACTACAGTAATTAAAGATTACATTAATTAGTTACAAATTAAATCATTATTAAGATTTAATTAATTAATAATTAAGCTAATTAGGCAGCCAGCCTTGTTAATTACCTAATAGATTGTGTGGGCTGAGAAGTATCGGGCCACTCATCTTCTTCGTCGCTACTATGGGCATCAAAGGTGTTAATTCGAACCGCACAGAGGGCCTCAAAATCGGCTTCTGCGCTCTGAAAAAAAGGGAGAAAAATTGAAAAAATAAAGAAAAAATAAAGAAAAAAACTAAGTAAAAACGACCGCGCCCCTTTCGGTGTTTCCGAAATTCTGAAACGAGGGATACCAAACTAATTTTTTTCGCATTTTTTGTCGTCAGCAAGCAAACAACACCATTTTAATCAAATTTATCGATCACTGATTTGAAATTGATGTGAATCGATTTTAACAATAGGTATAAATCATCAACATAGATTTCTCTGCACTTTATACAGATACACCAAGCTAGAGAGTGCGGCCCTAAATCAAACATTTTTCAATAGTGAACTTTGAACAAAATTTTACACATTTAAAGATGGCCTATTCATGCCCAGGATTTTTCTTAGAAAAGTTTAATCTTTGTCGTCCAAAAAAACTTTATTGTTCCTACCTTCTGACTTTCCGGCAAATTTAGCTTCCCCCCCTCACAGCACAACCTCTATAATAAACAAAACATCCTTTTGACGTTTTTTCTTGAAAAAATCAAAATTAAACAAATAAAATCAAAATCATAAAAAATTCATCATACATTTTCCATTGGCTGCAGAACTCCCTTCAGATCACCACGGGCCTTGTTCAAATCCCCCGTTGACTGTTTCTCCAGTAGACTGCAAAAATACAAAAAAGTACATAGAAAAAAACGACTTGAAATAAAACAGATAAAAAAATCAGTCCACCAATTAATTTTATACAAACACAAAAGGACATTAAATATATTATCATTAGGCCACATCACAATTTTAAGAGAAGGTAGCTCTAGACTTCTTCAAACAACCCCACCTGAGAATCCGGAGTTTTTCTACTGGCGGGTCCCCAGATTCGAGGGCCCCTCATAAATTCCGACCTCCCCTTCATAATTCCAAAAATTGCAAAATTGTACCATTTTTACCCTAGATTTTCAAAATCTTTTTTAGATTTTTACTTTTTAACAAAGCTTTTCGTTGGTTCCGCCTTATTTGACAGTTTTTATACAAAAAAACCAAAGTATTCGATTACCGGTCACTTTCATCATAAAACGGGAAGAATAAAAACAGGGTATTTTTAGAGCACTCTCCCCGAAAACCCCTCACACTGAAAGATTATTGGATGCCTTAGTTTTCGCCAAAATATGCAAGCCAATTTCCAAAACACATTTCAGGCTTCAACACAAAAAATTACCGGAAATTTGGATTTTCTCCCAAAATCCAAAAGGTTATATAATTGGGATCCTTGTGTTTCTTTTTTAAATTAAACCCGAGCAAATCACGCCGTAACAGTATATTATTGGGTTGCCGCTTTTTACACAAAAAGGCAACCCTTTCATCTGGGTATGTCCGTTTTTATTGGGTTGTCGCATTTTTTTTAAAAAAAGACAACCCTTTGTTATGGGAAAGTTTCTTTATTTATTATATCGGTAAACAATCTTGTCCCCCCCCCTTTTTCTCGAGATTGGCTGGACCGATCGGGCTGAAATTATCAGTACCAGTTGGGGGTGGGGTAAAGTGGTACCGGAAGTGCGGGTAGCCCGATACCTCCCGAATTCCGGGAATGGCGGCTACCGGAATTTTTAAAAATGGTAAGGGGGGACCAAGGGAAACGAAAAAAATTTTTGTCTCCGATTTCGCTCAAAAGTTGGTCATAGGGTAATTCGACCATGCTGATTTCGAAACTGAAATCGAAATTTCCGGAAAATTTACGGATTTCGAGATATTCGTTACGGAAAATTCCGAATTTGGAAAAAATTTTTCAAACGTAGTCGATATGGTACTCAAATGAAAGAGCTCGTCGAGCTGAGCAACTTTCCTTCTTGCGACATTTTCCGGAAATGTGTCTAGCGAAAGTTATAGCCGAAAAACTGAAAATCCGGGAATTCACGAAAACCCGGATTTTGGACTAAAAATTTTTTGTCTCCGATTTTGCTTAAAAGTTGGTCATAGGGTAACTCGACCACGCTGATTTCGAAACTGGAATCTAATTTTCCGGAAAATTTACGGATTTCGAGATATTCGGCCCGGAAAATTCCGGATTTTGAAAAATTTCCCCAAAAGTGGTCAATATGGGGCTCAAATGAAAGAGCTCGTCGAGCTGAGCAACTTTGCTTCTTGCGACATTTTTAGAAAATGCGCCTAGCGAAAGTTAAGTCACGAAAAACCGAAAATCCGGGAATTCCCGGAAAATCGGAATTTTTAAAAATTGTCTCAAAAGTAGTCGATATGGTACTCATTTGAAAGCCCTCAACGAGTAGGAAGAAGGTTGCAATAGAACCAAGTTCTGAAAATGTACCAAAACTGAGTTTTGGCCCTTTAGATAAGAGGAAAATGGCTGCGACAACCCGTTGATGCCGGTAGGATTTATTATTATTGTGTTGCCCACTTTTCCAAAGGAAATGGCAACACCTTGTTATCGTTCTGTGCTTATTGGGTTGTCGCATTTTTTTAAAAAAAGACAACCCTTTGATATGGCTAAGTTTCTTTATTTATTTATTTATTTATTTATTTATTATTCCGGTCAACATTTGTGTCCCCCCCCTTTTTCTCGAGATTGGCTGGACCGATCGGGCTGAAATTCACAGCACAGTTGTAGGGTGACCTGAAGTGCTCCCGTTTGTAAGGGCGTCCCGATATCTCCCGGATTCCGGGAATGGTGGCTCCCGGAAATTTAAAAATCGTAAGGGGGGACCAAGGGAAACGTAAAAATTTTTTGTCTCCGATTTTGCTTAAAAGTTGGTCATAGGGTAATTCGACCTCGCTGATTTCGAAACTGAAATCGAAATTTCCGGAAAATTTACGGATTTCGAGATATTCGACCGGAAAATTCCGGATTTTGAAAAATTTCTCCAAAAGTGGTCGATATGGTACTCAAACGAAAGATCATCATCGAGCTGAGCAACTTTCCTTCTTGCGACATTTTCCGGAAATGCGTCTAGCGAAAGTTATAGCCGAAAAACTGAAAATCCGGGAATTCACGAAAACCCGAATTTTGGACTTAAAAATTTTTTGTCTCCGATTTCGCTCAAAAGTTGGTCATAGGGTAAGTCGACCACGCCGATTTCAAAACTGGAATCGAAATTTCCGGAAAATTTTCGGATTTCGAGATATTCGATCCGGAAAATTCCGGATTTTGAACAATTTCTTCAAAAGTAGTCGATATTGTACTCAAATGAAAGAGCTCGTCGAGCTGAGCAATTTTCCTTCTTGCGACATTTTCCGGGAATGCGTTCAGCGAAAATTACGGCCGAAAAACTGAAAATCCGGGAATTTCCGGAAAACCCGGAATTTTAAAAATTGTCCTAAAAGCTGTCAATATGGTACTTATTCGAAAGCTGTCAGCGAGTAGGGAAAAAGTTGTGATAGGGCCAAAGTCTGAAAATGTTCCAAAACTGAGTTTGAGCCCGAGCCAATATAAGCACAGAGGAATAAGAGGAAAATGCGCGACAACCCGTTGATGCCGGTAGGATTTATTATTATTATTATTATTATCCGTCTGTCCCCCCCTAGATCTCGAGATTGGGAAGGGGTACAGGGGTGGTTGATACCTTATTTTGAAGCCCTTGACTAGGACATCTCCGGGAAGCAAGATGGCTCCGATACCTTCCGGATTCCGGGAATGGCGAATCCCGGAATTTTTCGGTTGGTAAGGGGGGACCAAGGCGAAATTTCAAAAGCCTAAATTTGGTCAAAAATTTTTTGTCTCCGATTTCGCTCAAAAGTTGGTCATAGGGTAATTCGACCACGCTGATTTCGAAACTGAAATTGAAATTTCCGGAAAATTTCCGGATTTGGAGATATTGGACCCGGAAAATTCCGGATTTTGAAAATTTTTTTCGAAAGTGGTCAATATGGTACTCAAATGAAAGATCTCGTCGAGCTGAGCAACTTTCCTTCTTGCGACATTTTCCAAAAATGCGTCTAGCGAAAGTTATGTCCGAAAAAGTGAAAATCCGGGAATTCACGAAAATCCGGATTTTGGGTTGAAAAATTTTTTGTCTCCGATTTTGCTTAAAAGCTGGTCATAGGGTAATTCGACCATGTTGATTTCGAAACTAAAATCGAAATTTCCCGAAAATTTACGGATTTCGATATATTCGTTCCGGAAAATTCCGGATTTTGGAAAATTTCTCTGAAAGTGGTCGATATCGTGCTCAAACGAAAGAGTTCGTCGAGCTGAGCAACTTTCCTTCTTGCGACATTTTCTGAAAATGCCTCTAGCGAAAGTTATGGCAGAAAAATAAACAGAAAAACCAGTTGTGGGCAACACATTCTTGCTGTAGCGCTAGTTATTGGGTTGTCGCATTTTTTTAAAAAAAAGACAACCCTTTGATATGGCTAAGTTTCTTTATTTATTTATTTATTTATTTATTTATTTATTATTCCGGTCAACATTTGTGTCCCCCCCCTTTTTCTCGAGATTGGCTGGACCGATCGGGCTGAAATTCTCACCATAGTTGTAGGGTGACCTGAAGTGCTCCCGTTTGTAAGGGCATCCCGATATTTCCCGGATTCCGGGAATGGCGGTTCCCGGAATTTTAAAAATCGTAAGGGGGGACCAAGGGAAACGTAAAAATTTTTTGTCTCCGATTTTGCTTAAAAGTTGGTCATAGGGTAAGTCGACCACGCTGATTTCGAAACTGAAATCGAAATTTCCGGAAAATTTCCGGATTTCGAGATATTCGACCCGGAAAATTCCGGATTTTGAAAAATTTCTCCAAAAGTGGTCGATATGGTACTCAAATGAAAGATCTCACCGAGCTGAACAACTTTTCTTCTTGCGACATTTTCCGGAAATGCGTCTAGCGAAAGTTATAGCCGAAAAACTGAAAATCCGGGAATTCACGAAAACCCGGATTTTGGACTTAAAAATTTTTTGTCTCCGATTTTGCTTAAAAGGTTGTCATAGGGTAAGTCGACCACGCTGATTTCAAAACTGAAATCGAAATTTCCGGAAAATTAACGGATTTCGAGATATTAGGCCCGGAAAATTCCGGATTTTGAAAAATTTTTCCGAAAGTGGTCGATATGGTACTCAAATGAAAGAACTCGTCGAGCTGAGCAACTTTCCTTCTTGCGACATTTTTCCAAAATGCGTCCAGCAAAAATTACGGCCGAAAAACTGAAAATCCGGACATTCCCGGAAAAACCGGAATTTTAAAAATTGTCCTAAAAGTTGTCAATATGGTGCTTATTCGAAAGCTCTCAGCGAGTAGGAAAAAAGTTGCAATAGCACCAAAGCCTGAAACTGTACCAAAACTGAGTTTTTGCCCTTTAGATAAGAGAAAAATGGCTGCGACAACCCGTTGATGCCGGTAGGATTTATTGTGTTGCCCACTTTTCCAAAGGAATGGGCAACACTTTGTTATTGGTCTGTGCTTATTATTGGGTTGTCGCATTTTTTTTAAAAAAAGACAACCCTTTGATATGGCTAAGTTTCTTTATTTATTTATTTATTGGGTTGCCGCTTTTTACACAAAAAAGGCAACCCTTTCATCTGGGTATGTCCGTTTATTATTATTGGGTTGCCGCTTTTTCAACAAAAAGGCAACCCTTTCATCTGGGTATGTCCGTTTATTATTATTATTCATCATCTCGTTACCACCCCTGTCCCCCCCCTCTATCTCGAGATTGGAAAGGAGTAGAGAGGTGGTTGATACCTCATTTTGAAGGTCTTGACTTGAACTGCTCCCGGAAGCGCGGGGAGCCCCGGGGAGCAGAGGTGCTCCCGGAGCACCCCCGTGAGTAAAAATGAGTAAAATAAAAAAGTTGTCCAAATGAGCTAATTTTGGTATCATTCGAAAGCTCTCGGCGAGTAATGAAAAAGTTGTAATTGGGTCAAGGCCTGAAAATGCACTCATTTTGAGTTATGAGGCGAAAAATGGTCAAAAAATGGCCAAAAACGGCCAAAATGGCTCAAAATTGAAAGTTCTCGGGTCGGGCTCATATCGGTGTCATTCGAAAGCTCTCGTTGAGTAGATAAAAAGTTGTAATAGGGCCAAGCCGTCAAAATGTACGAAAATTGAGTTACGGAGCTTCAAAGGGGTCAAAAAAGGTCAAAATCGGCCAAAATGGCTCAAAAGTGAAAGTACCGGAAATCACCTAATATGGGTATCATTCGAAAGCTCTCGTTGAGTAGATAAAAAGCTGTAATAGGGCCAAGCAGCCAAAGTGCACGAAAATTGAGTTACGGAGCTTCAAAGAGGTCAAAAATGGTCAAAATTGGCCAAAATGGCTCACAATTGAAAGTAGCGGAAATCACCTAATATGGGGCTCATTCGAAAGCTCTCGTTGAGTACATAAAAAGTTGTAACAGGGCCAAGCCGCCAAAATGTACGAAAATTGAGTTGCGGAGCTTCAAAGGGGGCAAACATGGTCAAAATCTACCAAAATGACCAAAAATCTAAACAACTCTAAATATGGTCAATTTGGTACTCTATTGAGAGCTCTCGATACGGACTACACGAATCACACTATACTGGGTCACAAAGGTGCCTCTTTTGGGAGATATAGCAATCTATAAACGGAAAATGCCGCGGCAACCCATTCTCGCTACTTCGCTAGTTATTATTTATTCTCGTTACCACCCCCTGTCCCCCCCCTCTAACTTTTGCTAGGGTGGCCCGATTGGGCTGAAATTTTCAGGGGGGTTAGGGGGTGGGGTGAAGTGTTGACTGAAGTGCGGGGGGTTCCCCCCCTTGCGGTATGCGAAAGTACTCGATACGGTGATGCTGCACATGGTCAAAATTGAAAGTATCGGAAACCGCCCAATATGGGGCTCATTCGAAAGCTCTCGTTGAGTAGATAAAAAGTTGTAATAGGGCCAAGCCGCCAAAATGTACGAAAATTGAGTTACGGAGCATCAAAGGGGTCAAAAATGGTCAAAATCGACCAAAATGGCTCAAAATTGAAAGTTCTCGGAAACCACCCAATATGGGGCTTATTCGAAAGCTCTCGTTGAGTAGATAAAAAGTTGTAATAGGGCCAAGCAGTCAAAGTGTACGAAAATTGAGTTACGGAGCTTCAAAGTGGTCAAAAATGGTCAAAATCGGCCAAAATGGCTCAAAATTGAAAGTATCGGAAACCACCCAGTATGGGGCTTATTCGAAAGCTCTCGTTGAGTAGATAAAAAGTTGTAATAGGGCCAAGCTGTCAAAGTGTACGAAAATTGAGTTACGGAGCTTCAAAGAGGTCAAAAATGGTCAAAATCGACCAAAATGGCCAAAAATCGAAACTTCTCAAAATATGGTCAATATGGTACTCTAATGAGAGCTCTCGATAAGGACTACACGAATCAGACTACACTGGGTCACAAAGGTGCCTCTCTTGGGAGATATAGTCATATATAAACGGAAAATGCCGCGGCAACCCATTCTCGCTACTTCGCTAGTTTATTTATTGGGTTGCCGCTTTTTACACAAAAAGGCAACCCTTTCATCTGGGTATGTCCGTTTTTATTGGGTTGTCGCATTTTTTTTAAAAAAAAGACAACCCTTTGTTATGGGAAAGTTTCTTTATTTATTTATTTATTATATCGGTAAACAATCTTGTCCCCCCCCTTTTTCTCGAGATTGGCTGGACCGATCGGGCTGAAATTATCAGTACCAGTTTGGGGTGGGGTGAAGTGGTACCGGAAGTGCGGGTAGCCCGATACCTCCCGGATTCCGGGAATGGCGGCTCCCGGAATTTTTAAAAATGGTAAGGGGGGACCAAGGGAAACGTAAAAATTTTTTGTCTCCGATTTCGCTCAAAAGTTGGTCATAGGGTAATTCGACCATGCTGATTTCGAAACTGAAATCGAAATTTCCGGAAAATTTACGGATTTCGAGATATTCGTTACGGAAAATTCCGGATTTTGAAAAATTTCTTCAAAAGTAGTCGATATGGTACTCAAATGAAAGAGCTCGTCGAGCTGAGCAACTTTCCTTCTTGCAACATTTTCCGGAAATGTGTCTAGCGAAAGTTATAGCCGAAAAACTGAAAATCCGGGAATTCACGAAAACCCGGATTTTGGACCAAAAACTTTTTTGTCTCGGATTTTGCTTAAAAGTTGGTCATAGGGTAAGTCGGTGGTGCTGATTTCGAAACTGAAATCGAAATTTCCGGAAAATTCACGGATTTCGAGATATTCGACCCGGAAAATTCCGGATTTTGAAAAATTTTTCGGAAACTGATCAATATGGTACTCAAATGAAAGAACTCGTCGAGCAGAGCAACTTTCCTTCTTGAGACATTTTCCGGAAATGCGTCCAGCGAAAATTACAGCCGAAAAACTGAAAATCCGGGAATTCCCGAAAAAACCGGAATTTTAAAAATTGTCCTAAAAGTTGTCAATATGGTACTTATTCGAAAGATCTCAGCGAGTAGGGAAAAAGTTGTGATAGGGCCAAAGTCTGAAAATGTTTTAAAACTGAGTTTGAGCCCGAGCCAATATAATAAACACAGAGGAATAAGAGGAAAATGGCTGCGACAACCCGTTGATGCCGGTAGGATTTATTATTATTATTATTATTATTATTATTCTCGTGACCACCCCTGTCCCCCCCCTCTATCTTGAGTTTGGGAAGGGGTAGAGAGGTGGTTGATACCTCATTTTGAAGGTCTTGACTTGAAGTGTTGACTGAAGCGCGGGGAGCCCCGGGGGAGCAAGGTTGCTCCCGGAGCAGCCCCGTGAGTAAAAATGAGTAAAATAAAAAAGTTGTCCAAATGAGCTAATTTTGGTATCATTCGAAAGCTCTCGGCGAGTAATGAAAAAGTTGTAATTGGGTCAAGGCCTGAAAATGCACTCATTTTGAGTTATGAGGCGAAAAATGGTCAAAAAATGCCCAAAAACGGCCAAAATGGCTCAAAATTGAAAGTTCTCGGATCGGGCTCATATCGGTGTCATTCGAAAGCTCTCATTGAGTATATAAAAAGTTGTAATAGGGCCAAAACGCCAAAGTGTACGAAAATTGAGTTACAGAGCCGCAAATGGGTCAAAAATGGTCAAAATCGACCAAAATGACCAAAAATTTAAACAACTCTAAATATGGTCAATATGGTACTCTATTGAGAGCTCTCGATACGGACTATACGAATCAGACTATACTGGGTCACAACGGTGCCTCTTTTGGGAGATATGGCCATCTATAAACGGAAAATGCCGCGGCAACCCATTCTCGCTACTTCGCTTGTTTATTTATTATTCCGGTCAACATTTGTGTCCCCCCCCCCCTTTTTCTCGAGATTGGCTGGACCGATCGGGCTGAAATTCTCACCATAGTTGTAGGGTGACCTGAAGTGCTCCCGTTTGTAAGGGCATCCCGATATCTCCCGGATTCCGGGAATGGCGAATCCCGGAATTTTAAAAATCGTAAGGGGGGACCAAGGGAAACGTAAAAATTTTTTGTCTCCGATTTTGCTTAAAAGTTGGTCATAGGGTGAGTCGACCACGCTGATTTCGAAACTGAAATCGAAATTTCCGGAAAATTTCCGGATTTCGAGATATTCGACCCGGAAAATTCCGGATTTTGAAAAATTTTTCCGAAAGTGGTCGATATGGTACTCAAATGAAAGAGCTCGCCGAGCTGAACAACTTTCCTTCTTGCGACATTTTCCGGAAATGCGTCCAGCGAAAGTTATAGCCGAAAAACTGAAAATCCGGGAATTCACGAAAACCCGGATTTTGGACTTAAAAATTTTTTGTCTAGGATTTTGCTTAAAAGTTGGTCATAGGGTAAATCGGTGACGCTGATTTCGAATCTGAAATTGAAATTCCCGGAAAATTCACGGATTTCGAGATCTTCGGCCCGGAAAATTCCGGATTTTGAAAAATTTTTCCGAAAGTGGTCGATATGGTACTCAAATGAAAGAACTCGTCGAGCTGAGCAACTTTCCTTCTTGCGACATTTTCCGGAAATGCGTCCAGCGAAAATTACAGCCGCAAAAACTGAAAATCCGGGAATTCCCGGAAAAACCGGAATTTTAAAAATTTTCCTAAAAGTTGTCAATATGGTACTTATTCGAAAGATCTCAGCGAGTAGGGAAAAAGTTGTGATAGGGCCAAAGTCTGAAAATGTTCCAAAACTGAGTTTGAGCCCGAGCCAATATAAGCACAGAGGAATAAGAGGAAAATGCGCGACAACCCGTTGATGCCGGTAGGATTTATTATTATTGGGTTGTCGCATTTTTTTTAAAAAAAAGACAACCCTTTGTTATGGCTAAGTTTCTTTATTTATTTATTTATTTATTGGGTTGCCGCTTTTTACACAAAAAAGGCAACCCTTTCATCTGGGTATGTCCGTTTATTATTATTATTATTATTATTATTATTATTATTATTCATCTCGTTACCACCCCCTGTCCCCCCCCTCTAACTTTTGCTAGGGTGGCCCGATTGGGCTCAAATTTTCAGTGGAGGTTTGGGGTGGGGTGAAGTGTTGACTGAAGCGCGGGCAGTCCGATATTTCCCGGATTCCGGGAATGGCGAATCCCAGAATTTCTTAGAATGGTAAGGGGGACCAAGGGAAACGTAAACATTTTTTGTCTCCGATTTTGCTTAAAAGTTGGTCATAGGGTAATTCGATAGCGCTGATTTCGAAACTGAAATCGAAATTTCGGGAAAATTTACGGATTTCGAGATATTGGACCCGGAAAATTCCGGATTTTGAAAAATTTTTTGGAAAGTGGTCAATATGGTACTCAAATGAAAGAGCTCGTCGAGCTGAACAACTTTTCTGCTTGCGGCATTTTCCGGAAATGCGTCTAGCGAAAGTTACAGCCGAAAAACTGAAAATCCGGGAATTCACGAAAACCCGGATTTTAAAAAATTTCTTCAAATGTGGTCAATATGGTACTCAAATGAAAGAGCACGTCGAGCTGAACAACTTTTCTGCTTGCGGCATTTTCGGAAAATGCGTGTAGCGAAAATTACGACCAAAATACTGTTGAGTTCTTCTGAAAATCCGTCCCCCCAAAGGGAAAATGCCGCGGCAACCCATTCTCGCAACTTCGCTAGTTTATTTATTTATTTATTATTCCGGTCAACATTTGTGTCCCCCCCCTTTTTCTCGAGATTGGCTGGACCGATCGGGCTGAAAATCTCACCATAGGTGTAGGGTGACCTGAAGTGCTCCCGTTTGTAAGGGCATCCCGATATCTCCCGGATTCCGGGAATGGCGAATCCCGGAATTTTAAAAATCGTAAGGGGGGACCAAGGGAAACGTAAAAATTTTTTGTCTCCGATTTTGCTTAAAAGTTGGTCATAGGGTAATTCGACCATGCTGATTTCGAAACTGAAATCGAAATTTCCGGAAAATTTCCGGATTTCGAGATATTCGACCCGGAAAATTCCGGATTTTGAAAAATTTCTCCAAAAGTGGTCGATATGGTACTCAAATGAAAGAGCTCGCCGAGCTGAACAACTTTCCTTCTTGCGACATTTTCCGGAAATGTGTCTAGCGAAAGTTATAGCCGAAAAACTGAAAATCCGGGAATTCACGAAAACCCGGATTTTGGACCAAAAATTTTTTTGTCTCCGATTTTGCTTAAAAGGTTGTCATAGGGTAAGTCGACCACACTGATTTCGAAACTGAAATCGAAATTTCCGGAAAATTTACGGATTTCGAGATATTCGATCCGGAAATTTCCGAATTTTGAAAAAATTTTCCGAAAGTGGTCGATAGGGTACTCAAATGAAAGAGCTCGTCGAGCTGAACAACTGTCCTGCTTGCAGCATTTTCCCAAAATGCGTCTAGCGAAAGTTATAGCCGAAAAACCGAAAATCCGGGAAATCCCGGAAAACGGAATTTTAAAAAAATTGTCTCAAAACTAGTCGATATGGTACTCATTTGAAAGCCCTCAACGAGTAGGAAGAAAGTTGTAATAGAACCAAATTTTGAAAATGTACCAAAACTGAGTGTTGGCCCTTTAGTTAAGAGGAAAATGGCTGCGACAACCCGTTGATGCCGGTAGGATTTATTATTATTGGGTTGCCGCTTTTTACACAAAAAGGCAACCCTTTCATCTGGGTATGTCCGTTTATTATTATTTATTATTCATCTCGTTACCACCCCCTGTCCCCCCCCTCTAACTTTTGATTGGGTGGACCGATTGGGCTGAAATTTTCAGTGGAGGTTTGGGGTGGGGTGAAGTGTTGACTGAAGCGCGGACAGTCCGGTATTTCCCGGATTCCGGGAATGGCGACTCCCGGAATTTTTTAAAATGGTAAGGGGGGACCAAGGGAAACACAGTAAAAAATTTTTTGTCTCCGAATTCGCTTAAAAGTTGGGCATAGGGTAATTCGATAGCGCTGATTTCGAAACTGAAATCGAAATTTCCGGAAAATTTACGGATTTCGAGATATTGGACCCGGAAAATTCCGGATTTTGAAAAATTTTTCCGAAAGTGGTCGATATGGTACTTAAATGAAAGAGCTCGTCGAGCTGAGCAACTTTCCTTATTGCGACATTTTCCGGAAATGCGACTAGCGAAAGTTACAGCCGAAAAACTGAAAAACCGGGAATTCACGAAAACCCGGATTTTCAAAAAGTTCTTCAAAAGTGGTCAATATGGTACTCAAATGAAAGAGCTCGTCGAGCTAAACAACTTTTCTGCTTGCAGCATTTTCCGGAAATGCGTCTAGCGAAAGTTACAGCCGAAAAACTGAAAATCCGGGAATTCACGAAAACCCGGATTTTAAAAAATTTCTTCAAATGTGGTCAATATGGTACTCAAATGAAAGAGCTCGTCGAGCTGAACAACTTTTCTGCTTGCGGCATTTTCGGGAAATGCGTGTAGCGAAAATTACGACCAAAATACTGTTGCATTCTTCTGAAAATCCGTCCCAAAGGGAAAATGCCGCGGCAACCCATTCTCGCAACTTCGCTAGTTATTATTATTATTATTATCCGTCTGTCCCCCCCCTAGATCTCGAGATTGGGAAGGGGTACAGGGGTGGTTGATACCTCATTTTGAAGCCCTTGACTAGGACATTGGATCCTCAGTTGGGCAGTCCGATACCTTCCGAATTCCGGGAATGGCGAATCCCGGAATTTTTCGAATGGTAAGGGGGGACCAAGGCGAAATTTCAAAATCCAAAATTTGGTCAAAAATTTTTTGTCTCCGATTTCGCTCAAAAGTTGGTCATAGGGTAACTCGACCACGCTGATTTCGAAACTGAAATCGAAATTTTTGGAAAATTTACGGATTTCGAGATATTCGCTCCGGAAAATTCCGGATTTTGAAAAATGTCTCCAAAAGTGGTCGATATGGTACTCAAACGAAAGAGCTCGTCAAGCTGAACAACTTTCATTCTTGCGACATTTTAAAAAAATGCGTCTAGCGAAAGTTATGACCGAAAAACTGAAAACCCGGGAATTCACGAAAACCCGGATTTTGGACCAAAAAATTTTTTGTCTCCGATTTCGGTCAAAGGTTGGTCGTGGGGTAATTCGACCACGCTGATTGCGAAACTGAAATCGAAATTTCCGGAAAATTTACGGATTTCGAGATATTCGCTCCGGAAAATTCCGGACTTTGAAAAATTTTTCCAAAAGTGGTCGATATGGTACTCAAACGAAAGAGCTCGTCAAGCTGAACAACTTTCATTCTTGCGACGTTTTATGAAAATGCGTCTAGCGGAAGTTATGGCAGAAAATATACAGAAAAACCTGTTGTGGGCAACACATTCTTGCTGTAGCGCTAGTTATTGGGTTGTCGCATTTTTTTAAAAAAAAGACAACCCTTTGATATGGCTAAGTTTCTTTATTTATTTTTATTATTATTATTATTATCCGTCTGTCCCCCCCCCCTAGATCTCGAGATTGGGAAGGGGTACAGGGGTGGTTGATACCTCATTTTGAAGATATTCACTTGGACGTTGGATCCTCAGTTGGGCAGTCCGATACCTTCCGGAATCCGGGAATGGCGAATCCCGGAATTTTTCGGTTGGTAAGGGGGGACCAAGGCGAAATTTCAAAATCCAAAATTTGGTCAAAAATTTTTTCTCTCCGATTTCGCTCAAAAGTTGGTCATAGGGCAACTCGACCACGCTGATTTCGAAACTGAAATCGAAATTTTCGAAAACTTTCCGGATTTCGAGATATTCGACCCGGAAAATTCCGAATTTTGAAAAATTTCTCCGAAAGTGGTCGATATGGTACTCAAATGAAAGAGCTCATCGAGCTGAGTAATTTTTATCATTACCATACTTTCCGGAAATGTTTCTAGCGAAAGTTATGGCCGCAGATTGGAAAATCCGGAATTCCGGGAAAAACCGGATTTTCAAAAATTCGTTGAAACACGGGCAATATGGTACTTAATTGAAAGCTCTTGGAGTCCTGGGACAGATTTCCTGAACAGAAATAACTTAAAAAGTATCTAGCAAAATCTATACCCCAAAGGGCCGTGTTGTGGGCAACACATTCTTGCAGTAGCGCTAGTTATTGTGTTGCCCACTTTTCCAAAGGAATGGGCAACACTTTGTTATTGGTCTGTGCTTATTATTATTGGGTTGTCGCATTTTTTTAAAAAAAAGACAACCCTTTGATATGGCTAAGTTTCTTTATTTATTGGGTTGCCGCTTTTTACACAAAAAAGGCAACCCTTTCATCTGGGTATGTCCGTTTATTATTATTTATTATTCATCTCGTGACCACACCTGTCCCCCCCCTCTAACTTTTGCTATGGTTGACCGATTGGGCTGAAATTTTCAGTGGGGGTTGGGGGTGGGGTGAAGTGTTGACTGAAGCATGGGCAGTCCGATATTTCCCGGATTCCGGGAATGGCGAATCCCGGAATTTTTTAGAATGGTAAGGGGGGACCAAGGGAAACGTAAAAATTTTTTGTTTCCGATTTTGCTTAAAAGTTGGTCATAGGGTAAGTCGACCACGCTGATTTCGAAACTGAAATCGAAATTTCCGGAAAATTTACGGATTTCGAGATATTGGACCCGGAAAATTCCGGATTTTGAAAAATTTTTCCGAAAGTGGTCGATATGGGGCTCAAATGAAAGAGCTCGTCGAGCTGAACAACTTTCCTTCTTGCGGCATTTTCTGGAAATGCGTCTAGCGAAAGTTACAGCAGAAAAACTGAAAATCCGGGAATTCCCGAAAACCCGGATTTTGAAAAAATTTTCCGAAAGTGGTCGATATGATACTCAAATGAAAGAGCTCGTCGAGCTGAACAACTTTTTTTCTTGCGGCATTTTCCGGAAATGCGTCTAGCGAAAGTTACAGCCGAAAAACTGAAAATCCGGGAATTCCCGAAAACCCGGATTTTGAAAAAGTTTTCCGAAAGTGGTCGATATGATACTCAAATGAAAGAGCTCGTCGAGCTGAACAACTTTTTTTCTTGCGGCATTTTCCGGAAATGCGTCTAGCGAAAGTTACAGCCGAAAAACTGAAAATCCGGGAATTCCCGAAAACCCGGATTTTGAAAAAGTTTTCCGAAAGTGGTCGATATGATACTCAAATGAAAGAGCTCGTCGAGCTGAACAACGTTTCTGCTTGCGGCATTTTCCGGAAATGTGCCCAGCGAAAGTTATGGCCCAAAAACTGAAAATCCGGATTTTGAAAAAGTTTTCCGAAAGTGGTCGATATGATACTCAAATGAAAGAGCTCGTCGAGCTGAACAACTTTTCTGCTTGCGGCATTTTCCGGAAATGCGTCTAACGAAAGTTCCGACCAAAAAACTGTTGCAATCTTCTGAAAGAAAACCCGGAACCTAAGGGAAAATGCCGCGGCAACCCATTCTCGCTACTTCGCTTGTTTATTTATTTATTTATTTATTATTCCGGTCAACATTTGTGTCCCCCCCCTTTTTCTCGAGATTGGCTGGACCGATCGGGCTGAAATTCTCACCATAGTTGGAGGATGACCTGAAGTGCTCCCGTTTGTAAGGGCATCCCGATATCTCCCGGATTCCGGGAATGGCGGCTCCCGGAATTTTAAAAATCGTAAGGGGGGACCAAGGGAAACGTAAAAATTTTTTGTCTCCGATTTTGCTTAAAAGTTGGTCATAGGGTAAGTCGACCACGCTGATTTCGAAACTGAAATCGAAATTTCCGGAAAATTTCCGGATTTCGAGATATTCGACCCGGAAAATTCCGGATTTTGAAAAATTTCTCCAAAAGTAGTCGATATGATACTCAAATGAAAGAGCTCGTCGAGCTGAGCAACTTTCCTTCTTGCGACATTTTCCGGAAATGCGTCTAGCGAAAGTTATAGCCGAAAAACTGAAAATCCGGGAATTCACGAAAACCCAGATTTTGGACTTAAAAATTTTTTGTCTCCGATTTCGCTCAAAAGTTGGTCATAGGGTAAGTCGACCACGCTGATTTCGAAACTGAAATCGAAATTTCCGGAAAATTTCCGGATTTCGAGATATTCGACCCGGAAAATTCCGGATTTTGAAAAATTTCTCCAAAAGTAGTCGATATGGTACTCAAATGAAAGAACTCGTCGAGCTGAGCAACTTTCCTTCTTGCGACAATTTCCGGAAATGCATCCAGCGAAAATTACGGCCGAAAAACTGAAAATCCGGGAATTCCCGGAAAAACCGGAATTTTAAAAATTGTCCTCAAAGTTGTCAATATGGTACTTATTCGAAAGATCTCAGCGAGTAGGGATAGTAGAAAAGTTGTGATAGAGCCAAAGTCTGAAAATGTTCCAAAACTGAGTTTGAGCCCGAGCCAATATAAGCACAGAGGAATAAGAGGAAAATGCGCGACAACCCGTTGATGCCGGTAGGATTTATTATTGGGTTGTCGCATTTTTTTAAAAAAAGACAACCCTTTGATATGGCTAAGTTTCTTTATTTATTTATTTATTTATTTATTTATTATTCCGGTCAACATTTGTGTCCCCCCCCTTTTTCTCGAGATTGGCTGGACCGATCGGGCTGAAATTCTCACCATAGTTGTAGGGTGACCTGAAGTGCTCCCGTTTGTAAGGGCATCCCGATATCTCCCGGATTCCGGGAATGGCGGCTCCCGGAAATTTAAAAATCGTAAGGGGGGACCAAGGGAAACGTAAAAATTTTTTGTCTCCGATTTTGCTTAAAAGTTGGTCATAGGGTAAGCCGACCACGCTGATTTCAAAACTGAAATCGAAATTTCCGGAAAATTTCCGGATTTCGAGATATTCGACCCGGAAAATTCCGGATTTTGAAAAATTTCTCCAAAAGTGGTCGATATGGTACTCAAATGAAAGAGCTCGCCGAGCTGAACAACTTTCCTTCTTGCGACATTTTCCGGAAATGCGTCCAGCGAAAGTTATAGCCGAAAAACTGAAAATCCGGGAATTCAGGAAAACCCGGATTTTGGACCGAAAAATTTTTTGTCTCCGATTTCGCTCAAAAGTTGGTCATAGGGTAATTCGACCACGCTGATTACGAAACAGAAATCGAAATTTTCAGAAAATTTACGGATTTCGAGATATTGGACCCGGAAAATTCCGGATTTTGAAAAATTTTTCTGAAAGTGGTCTATATGGTACTCAAATGAAAGAGCTCGTCGAGCTGATCAACCTTCCTTCTTGCGACTTCTACCGGAAATGCGCCTAGCGAAAGTTATTGCCGAAAACCCGAAAATCCGGGAATTCCCGGAAAAACCGAATTTCTAAGAATTGTCACAAAAGTAGACTTTATGGTACTCATTCGGAAGCTCTTAGCGAGTAGGAAAGAAGTTGCAATAGCACCAAAGCCTGAAACTGTACCAAAACTGAGTTTTTGCCCTTTAGATAAGAGGAAAATGGCTGCGACAACCCGTTGATGCCGGTAGGATTTATTATTGGGTTGTCGCATTTTTTTAAAAAAAAGACAACCCTTTGATATGGCTAAGTTTCTTTATTTATTTATTTATTTATTATTCCGGTCAACATTTGTGTCCCCCCCCCCTTTTTCTCGAGATTGGCTGGACCGATCGGGCTGAAATTCTCAGCATAGTTGTAGGGTGACCTGAAGTGCTCCCGTTTGTAAGGGCATCTCGATATCTCCCGGATTCCGGGAATGGCGAATCCCGGAATTTTAAAAATCGTAAGGGGGGACCAAGGGAAACGTAAAAATTTTTTGTCTCCGATTTTGCTTAAAAGTTGGTCATAGGGTAAGTCGACCACGCTGATTTCGAAACTGAAATCGAAATTTCCGGAAAATTTCCGGATTTCGAGATATTCGATCCGGAAAATTCCGGATTTTGAAAAATTTCTCCAAAAGTGGTCGATATGGTACTCAAATGAAAGAGCTCGCCGACCTGAACAACTTTCCTTCTTGCGACATTTTCCGGAAATGCGTCTAGCGAAAGTTATAGCCGAAAAACTGAAAATCCGGGAATTCACGAAAACCCGGATTTTGGACTTAAAAATTTTTTGTCTCCGATTTTGCTCAAAAGTTGGTCATAGGGTAATTCGACCACGCTGATTTCGAAACTGGAAACGAAATTTCCGGAAAGTTTACGGATTTCGAGATATTGGACCCGGAAAATTCCGGATTTTGGAAAACTTCTCCGAAAGTGGTCGACATGGTACTCAAATGAAAGAGCTCGTCGAGCTTAACAACTTTCCTTCTTGCGACATTTTCCGGAAATGCGTCCAGCGAAAGTTATGGCCGAAAAACCGAAAATCCGGGAATTCCCGGAAAAACCGAATTTCTAAGAATTGTCACAAAAGTAGACTCTATGGTACTCATTCGAAAGCTCTTAGCGAGTAGGAAAAGAGTTGCAATAGCACCAAAGCCTGAAAATGTACCAAAACTGAGTTTTCGCCCTTTAGATAAGAGGAAAATGGCTGCGACAACCCGTTGATGCCGGTAGGATTTATTGGGTTGCCGCTTTTTACACAAAAAAGGCAACCCTTTCATCTGGGTATGTCCGTTTATTATTATTATTATTTATTCTCGTTACCACCCCCTGTCCCCCCCTCTAACTTTTGCTAGGGTGGCCCGATTGGGCTGAAATTTTCAGGGGGGTTAGGGGGTGGGGTGAAGTGTTGACTGAAGTGCGGGGGGTTCCCCCCCTTGCGGTATGCGAAAGTACTCGATACGGTGATGCTGCACATGGTCAAAATTGAAAGTATCGGAAACCGCCCAATATGGGGCTCATTCGAAAGCTCTCGTTGAGTAGATAAAAAGTTGTAATAGGGCCAAGCCGCCAAAATGTACGAAAATTGAGTTACGGAGCATCAAAGGGGTCAAAAATGGTCAAAATCGACCAAAATGGCTCAAAATTGAAAGTTCTCGGAAACCACCCAATATGGGGCTTATTCGAAAGCTCTCGTTGAGTAGATAAAAAGTTGTAATAGGGCCAAGCAGTCAAAGTGTACGAAAATTGAGTTACGGAGCTTCAAAGTGGTCAAAAATGGTCAAAATCGGCCAAAATGGCTCAAAATTGAAAGTATCGGAAACCACCCAGTATGGGGCTTATTCGAAAGCTCTCGTTGAGTAGATAAAAAGTTGTAATAGGGCCAAGCTGTCAAAGTGTACGAAAATTGAGTTACGGAGCTTCAAAGAGGTCAAAAATGGTCAAAATCGACCAAAATGGCCAAAAATCGAAACTTCTCAAAATATGGTCAATATGGTACTCTAATGAGAGCTCTCGATAAGGACTACACGAATCAGACTACACTGGGTCACAAAGGTGCCTCTCTTGGGAGATATAGTCATATATAAACGGAAAATGCCGCGGCAACCCATTCTCGCTACTTCGCTAGTTATTGGGTTGTCGCATTTTTTTAAAAAAAAGACAACCCTTTGATATGGCTAAGTTTCTTTATTTATTTATTTATTTATTATTCCGGTCAACATTTGTGTCCCCCCCCTTTTTCTCGAGATTGGCTGGACCGATCGGGCTGAAATTCTCACCATAGTTGTAGGGTGACCTGAAGTGCTCCCGTTTGTAAGGGCATCCCGATATCTCCCGGATTCCGGGAATGGCGAATCCCGGAATTTTAAAAATCGTAAGGGGGGACCAAGGGAAACGTAAAAATTTTTTGTCTCCGATTTTGCTTAAAAGTTGGTTATAGGGTAAGTCGACCACGCTGATTTCGAAACTGAAATCGAAAATTCCGGAAAATTTCCGGATTTCGAGATATTCGACCCGGAAAATTCCGGATTTTGAAAAATTTCTCCAAAAGTGGTCGATATGGTACTCAAATGAAAGAGCTCGCCGAGCTGAACAACTTTCCTTCTTGCGACATTTTCCGGTAATGCGTCTAGCGAAAGTTATAGCCGAAAAACTGAAAATCCGGGAATTCACGAAAACCCGGATTTTGGACTTAAAAATTTTTTGTCTCGGATTTTGCTTAAAAGTTGGTCATAGGGTAAATCGGTGGTGCTGATTTCGAATCTGAAATTGAAATTCCCGGAAAGTTCACGGATTTCGAGATATTCGACCCGGAAAATTCCGGATTTTGAAAAATTTCTCCAAAAGTGGTCGATATGGTACTCAAATGAAAGAGCGCGCCGAGCTGAACAACTTTCCTTCTTGCGACATTTTCCGAAAATGCGTCCAGCGAAAATTACAGCCGAAAAACTGAAAATCCGGGAATTCCCGGAAAAACCGGAATTTTAAAAATTGTCCTAAAAGTTGTCAATATGGTACTTATTCGAAAGATCTCAGCGAGTAGGGATAGTTGAAAATTTGTGATAGAGCCAAAGTCTGAAAATGTTCCAAAACTGAGTTTGAGCCTGAGCCAATATAAGCACAGAGGAATAAGAGGAAAATGGCTGCGACAACCCGTTGATGCCGGTAGGATTTATTATTATTATTATTATTATTATCCGTCTGTCCCCCCCCTAGATCTCGAGATTGGGAAGGGGTACAGGGGTGGTTGATACCTCATTTTGAAGCCCTTGACTAGGACATTGGATCCTCAGTTGGGCAGTCCGATACCTTTCGAATTCCGGGAATGGCGAATCCCGGAATTTTTCGGTTGGTAAGGGGGGACCAAGGCGAAATTTCAAAATCCAAAATTTGGTCAAACATTTTTTGTCTCCGATTTCGCTCAAAAGTTGGTCATAGGGTAACTCGACCACGCTGATTTCGAAACTGAAATCGAAATTTCCGGAAAATTTCCGGATTTCGAGATATTCGACCCGGAAAATTCCGGATTTTTAAAAATTTTTCTAAAAGTGGTCGATATGGTACTCAAACGAAAGAGCTCGTCGAGCTGAACAACTTTCCTTCTTGCGACATTTTCCGGAAATGGGTGTAGCGAAAGTTATGGTCAAAAAACGGAAAATCCGGGAATTCACGGAAATCCGGATTTTGGACCAAAAAATTATTTGTCTCCGATTTTGCTTAAAAGCTGGTCATAGGGTAATTCGACCACGCTGATATCGAAACGGAAATCGAAATTTCCGGAAACTTTACGGATTTCGAGATATTCGATCCGGAATATTCCGGATTTTGAAAAATTTTTCCGAAAGTGGTCGATAAGGTACTCAAATGAAAGAGCTCGTCGTGCTGAGTAATTTTCATCATTACCGTATTTTCCGGAAATGCTTCTGGTGAAAGTTATGGCAGAAAAAGAAACAGAAAAACCAGTTGTGGGCAACACATTCTTGCAGTAGCGCTAGTTATTATTATTGTGTTGCCCACTTTTCCAAAGGAATGGGCAACACTTTGTTATTGGTCTGTGCTTATTATTGTGTTGCCCACTTTTCCAAAGGAATGGGCAACACTTTGTTATTGGTCTGTGCTTATTATTGGGTTGCCGCTTTTTCAACAAAAAGGCAACCCTTTAACTTGGGTATGTCCGTTATTTATTTATTTATTTATTATTTATTATTTCTTGCCGTATGTGTCCCCCCCCTCTATCTCGAGATTGGAAAGGAGTATAGAGGTGGTTGATACCTCATTTTGAAGGTCTTGACTTGAACTGCTCCCGGAAGCGCGGGGAGCCCCGGGGGAGCAGAGGTGCTCCCGGAGCAGCCCCGTGAGTAAAAATGAGTAAAATAAAAAAGTTGTCCAAATGAGCTAATTTTGGTATCATTCGAAAGCTCTCGACGAGTAAAGAAAAAGTTGTAATTGGGTCAAGGCCTGAAAATGCACTCATTTTGAGTTATGAGGCGAAAAATGGTGGCAAATGGCCAAAACCGGCCAAAATGGCTCAAAATTGAAAGTTCTCAGATCGGACGCATATTGGTATCATTCGAAAGCTCTCGTTGCGTAGATAAAAAGTTGTAATAGGGCCAAAGCACCAAAATGTACAGAATATTGGCTACGGGGACTCAAAGGGGTCAAAAATGACCAAAACCGGCTGAAATGGGTCAAAATTGAAAATTGTCGGATCCGGTCGATACCGGCATCATTCTAAAGCACTCGTTGAGTAGATAAAAAGTTGTAATAGGGCCAAAGCACCAAAATGTACAGAAGATGAGTTACGGGGCATGAAAGGGGTCAAAAATGACCAAAACCAGTCAAAATGGGTCAAAATTAAAAGTTGTCGAAACTCCACAATATGGGTATCATTCGAAAGCCCTCGGCGAGTAATGAAAAAGTTGTAATAAGACCAACGCACCTAAGTGGAGGAAAAATTAGTTACGGAGCCGCACATGGGTCAAAAATGGCCAAAATTGGTCAAAATGGGTCAAAACTAAAAAGTATTGGGAATCCACAATATGGATATCATTTGAAAGCTCTCGTTGCGTAGATAAAAAGTTGTAATTAGGGCAACGCGCCTAAGTGGAGTAAAAATGAGTTACGGAGCGTCAAAGGGGTCAAAAGTGGCCAAATTCGGGAGCTCTCGTTGCGTTGATAAAACGTTATAATAGAGCCAACGTATCTGAATGCAGGAAATATGAGTTGAAAGGCTGAAAGGAAGAAGGGAGAAGGTGAGTTTGCTTGCGGGGCTTGTTTCTAGGTTGTATACATGTGGTGTGTATATTTGTGTTCTATGGTGAACGATTATTTATATTAGTTTACTGACGTGGGCTTTGCTAACTTTGAATATGCACGCACATTTGAGGATATATGTGCTGTGTCTTACGCATTGCCCTAAATTATATGTTCCAGTGGATGATTTTGATGTTATCTTTTTGGTAAATATGTGCTTATTCTAAAAGTTCACTGGAGGGTTTATTTAAGTGGTTAATGAGAATTTGGTGAGTTGGGTTTGGCTGATTGGCAAGGTGAAAAATTTATTGTTTCAAAGAAGATATTAAGTCTAAGTTTTGAAATATAATTTATAGAATTAGCGAAGTTTTGAAAAATGCTGTGACTAAAGATTTCAAGAATTCGAAATGCACGTTGAATTTCTAATCTAATCTAATTTCTATTCAATCGAAAGCTCTCGTTAAGTGGATAAAAAGTTGTAATAGAGCCAAAGCTCTTAAATGTACGCAGCTTCAGATATGACTCCTGATAAGAGAAAAAATGACAGCGGCAACCCATTCATGCAAATAAGCTTGTTATTATTATTATTATCCGTCTGTCCCCCCCTAGATCTCGAGATTTGGAAGGGGTACAGGGGTGGTTGATACCTTATTTTGAAGCCCTTGACTGGGACATCTCCGGGAAGCAAGATGGCTCCGATACCTTCCGGATTCCGGGAATGGCGAATCCCGGAATTTTTCGGTTGGTAAGGGGGGACCAAGGCGAAATTTCAAAATCCAAAATTTGGTCAAAAATTTTTTGTCTCCGATTTCGCTCAAAAGTTGGTCATAGGGTAACTCGACCACGCTGATTTCGAAACTGAATTCGAAATTTCCGGGAATTTTACGGATTTCGAGATATTGGACCCGGAAAATTCCGGATTTTGAAAAATTTCTCCAAAAGTGGTCAATATGGTACTCAAATGAAAGAGCTCGTCGAGCTGAGCAACTTTCCTTCTTGCGACATTTTCCGAAAATGCGTCTAGCGAAAGTTATGTCCGAAAAACTGAAAATCCGGGAATTCATGAAAATCCGGATTTTGAGTCGAAAAATTTTTTGTCTCCGATTTCACTCAAAAGTTGGTCATAGGGTAATTCGACCACGTTGATTTCGAAACTGGAATCGAAATTTCCCGAAAATTTCCGGATTTCGAGATATTCGTTCCGGAAAATTCCGGATTTTGGAGAATTTCTCCTAAAGTGGTCGATATGGTGCTCAAACGAAAGAGTTCGTCGAGCTGAGCAATTTTCGTTCTTGCGACATTGTCTGAAAATGCGTCTAGCGAAAGTTATGGCAGAAAATAAACAGAAAAACCTGTTGTGGGCAACACATTCTTGCAGTAGCGCTAGTTATTATTATTGGGTTGTCGCATTTTTTTAAAAAAAAGACAACCCTTTGTTATGGCTAAGTTTCTTTATTTATTTATTTATTTATTTATTTATTATTCCGGTCAACATTTGTGTCCCCCCCCTTTTTCTCGAGATTGGCTGGACCGATCGGGCTGAAATTCTCACCATGGTTGTAGGGTGACCTGAAGTGCTCCCGTTTGTAAGGGCATCCCGATATCTCCCGGATTCCGGGAATGGCGAATCCCGGAATTTTAAAAATCGTAAGGGGGGACCAAGGGAAACGTAAAAATTTTTTGTCTCAGATTTTGCTTAAAAGTTGGTCATAGGGTAAGTCGACCACGCTGATTTCGAAACTGAAATCGAAATTTGCGGAAAATTTCCGGATTTCGAGATATTCGACCCGGAAAATTCCGGATTTTGAAAAATTTCTCCAAAAGTGGTCGATATGGTACTCAAATGAAAGAGCTCGCCGAGCTGAACAACTTTCCTTCTTGCGACATTTTCCGGAAATGCGTCTAGCGAAAGTTATAGCCGAAAAACTGAAAATCCGGGAATTCACGAAAACCCGGATTTTGGACTTAAAAATTTTTTGTCTCGGATTTTGCTTAAAAGTTGGTCATAGGGTAAATCGGTGGCGCTGATTTCGAATCTGAAATTGAAATTCCCGGAAAATTCACGGATTTCGAGATATTCGGCCCGGAAAATTCCGGATTTTGAAAAATTTTTCCGAAAGTGGTCGATATGGTACTCGAATGAAAGAACTCGTCGAGCTGAGCAACTTTCCTTCTTGCGGCATTTTCCGGAAATGCGTCCAGCGAAAATTACGGCCGAAAAACTGAAAATCCGGGAATTCTCGGAAAAACCGGAATTTTAAAAATTGTCCTAAAAGTTGTCAAAATAGTACTTATTCGAAAGCTCTCAGCGAGTAGGGAAAAAGTTGTGATAGGGCCAAAGTCTGAAAATGTTCCAAAACTGAGTTTTAGCCCGAGTCAATATAAGCACAGAGGAATAAGAGGAAAATGCGCGACAACCCGTTGATGCCGGTAGGATTTATTATTATTATTATTATTATTATCCGTCTGTCCCCCCCCTAGATCTCGAGATTGGGAAGGGGTACAGGGGTGGTTGATACCTCATTTTGAAGCCCTTGACTAGGACATTGGATCCTCAGTTGGGCAGTCCGATACCTTCCGAATTCCGGGAATGGCGAATCCCGGAATTTTTCGGTTGGTAAGGGGGGACCAAGGCGAAATTTCAAAATCCAAAATTTGGTCAAAAATTTTTTGTCTCCGATTTCGCTCAAAAGTTGGTCATAGGGTAACTCGACCACGCTGATTTCGAAACTGAAATCGAAATTTCCGGAAAATTTACGGATTTCGAGATATTCGCTCCGGAAAATTCCGGATTTTGAAAAATTTCTCCAAAAGTGGCCGATATGGTACTCAAACGAAAGAGCTCGTCAAGCTGAGTAATTTTTATCATTACCATACTTTCCGGAAATGTTTCTAGCGAAAGTTATGGCCGCAGATTAGAAAATCCGGAATTTCCGGAAAAAAACCGGATTTTCAAAAATTCGTTGAAACATGGGCAATATGGTATTTAATTGAAAGCTCTTTGAGTCCTGGGACAGATTTCCTGAACAGAAACAGCTTAAAAGGTGTCTAGCAAAATTTATACCGCAAAGGAACATGTCGTGGGCAACACATTCTTGCAGTAGCGCTAGTTATTCTTCATCTCGTTACCACCCCCTGTCCCCCCCCTCTAACTTTTGATTGGGTGGACCGATTGGGCTGAAATTTTCAGTGGAGGTTTGGGGTGGGGTGAAGTGTTGACTGAAGCGCGGACAGTCCGGTATTTCCCGGATTCCGGGAATGGCTGCTCCCGGAATTTTTTAAAATGGTAAGGGGGGACCAAGGGAAACGTAAAAATTTTTTGTCCCCGATTTCGCTTAAAAGTTGGACATAGGGTAATTCGATAGCGCTGATTTCGAAACTGAAATCGAAATTTCCGGAAAATTTACGGATTTCGAGATATTGGACCCGGAAAATTACGGATTTTGAAAAATTTTTCCGAAAGTGGTCGATATGGTACTTAAATGAAAGAGCTCGTCGAGCTGAGCAACTTTCCTTCTTGCGACATTTTCCGGAAATGCGCCTACCGAAAGTTACAGCCGAAAAACTGAAAATCCGGGAATTCACGAAAACCCGGATTTTAAAAAAGTTCTTCAAAAGTGGTCAATATGGTACTCAAATGAAAGAGCTCGTCGAGCTGAACAGCTTTTCTGCTTGCGGCATTTTCCGGAAATGCGTCTAGCGAAAGTTACAGCCAAAAAACTGAAAATCCGGGAATTCACGAAAACCCGGATTTTAAAAAATTTCTTCAAATGTGGTCAATATGGTACTCAAATGAAAGAGCTCGTCGAGCTGAACAACTTTTCTGCTTGCGGCATTTTCGGGAAATGCGTGTAGCGAAAAATACGACCAAAATACTGTTGCATTCTTCTGAAAATCCGTCCCCCCAAAGGGAAAATGCCGCGGCAACCCATTCTCGCAACTTCGCTAGTTCTTTATTACAAAGACGTGATTTAGCCCCGCGGCCGCCCAACCCCAATGCCGCGTCCACATACAACAGGTATTACATCTGTCAAAACGACACTGATGCGTACAAGCGCCGTGATAGGACACACAAAAATCTCCACACAAAATGCTAGCAGGGCTGTTGCGCGGGGTTTTTCAAAAAATAGGAATAAAAATAGGAATTTTACCATCAAAAAATAGGAAAAAATAGGAACTTTTTGGTCAAAAAATAGGAATTTCAAGGCATAAAATGAAGGCTTAATTTGTCGATTTTAGCAGCAAGCGCAATTACTGTGTCTTTAAATGAATTATAAATGTTCTGAAAACTTTTAATTCTTATTTTGAATTTAACGATCGATGGTATCACCATTTTCCGGGATTCGAATCATTTATAATCATTTGAAGCTGAAATATTTCACCGCTCGGCCAATAGGAAATCTGGGGCGATATATATACTATTAAAACTTTTTTAGTTCAATCTGGGTTTAACCAGGGATGGACACAGGAAGGAAAAAACAGTTTTTTCTGTTTTACCCGCAGCTTTCGCAAGAACTTGCTAGTTTTGTAAGTTAGAAATTTTTTGAAAAAGTAGCGGTAAAATTTAAAATTTCCGAAAATTTTTGAATTTTTCGGAAAAATTTGGAAAATTCTCCAGAACGCCCTGAATTCATTTATTGCTTAAAACCGTTTCAAACCTTACAGTTATGAAAATTTGCCGATTTCTGACCTTTACTTTATTTCTGAAATGAAAAATGTTCGGTCTTGTGCGCACTCTTTTTAGCGACTGAATAAGAAAGTTACTGAAAAAGATCAGCCAAAGTGCTCAAAAAAAATTGCTACCCCCCAGACCCGCCTCAATTACTTGTATCTCTACTTCTCGTTATCTTTTGGAATTTTACATTTCTAAAAATGCTAGAACTAAAACAAAAACACCCATGGTTAACGTTTGAGTACGTAAAGCAAGTGTGGATGTGCAACGAGCACTGCATATTCAGTTATACAAAACGTAGCTATACATGTATACAATACAATACGTAATCAATGTACGCACTAGCGTAGCCAGAATAAAATTTCGGGGGCGGGGAATGCAAAATTTTCTCGGGGGTCTGGGGGCCGGAGCCCCCCCCCCAGACGCCGAGAAATTTTTTATTTCGTGACCTTCGTGGAATTTTTGCAGACCATTCTTTGAAATTACAATAATATTAAAGCATGTTAAGTGCGTGTTAATGTTAAGTTAATATTAAGTGCGTGTTCATGCACCCAAACGATGCAGTAGGTGGTCAAAGTACACCAAATAGGGTAATTGGCACTAACTTTTTAATGTGAAACACTTATTATAATGGTACAATAGACGCATTTCGCGCCGAAGGCGCGAAAATTTTTTGAAAAATGGGCGTTTTACACATGGCAGGAAAAAATCCTGGGGGGCAACACAATTTTGGGGGGATTCCCCCCATTAGCCCCCCTGGCTACGCGCTTGAATGTACGTATATATACATGTAGGCTCAATTACCAAACATTTGGGAACTTAGCTTAATCCGTGCTGACTCATTTATAACTAAGACTTGTTGTGTCAACGGTCGTATAACGCTTTAATTTTCACACTAACAATTTAGCAACCCAACACACATATGCACCAAGGTTATATATACCTAGTGTAATTTGGAAAACTAATGTAAGCAAAGGTAAGACGAGGGCATTTTAAAAAAACAAGTGAAACACAATTGCGCCGAAGGCGCAAAACTTTTCTAAAAACCTATTATGTCATTCAAAGCTTAAAGAAAGTATTGTATTCTGTTCAACAAAATAGCCAAGACAAAAATTTATACGTTACACTGGTCAAATACAAAAAATAGGAAAAAATAGGAATTTCGGCTGAAAATAGGAATAAATAGGAATGTCTCGAAAAAATAGGAAAAAATAGGAAAAATAGGAACCGCAACAGGCCTGTGCTAGTGTGCCAAATTATACTATTTTTGAGCTCTTTTTACCACAAAAAACCATTATCCTGAAGATATTCCTTCCCCCCTCGGCCAGCAAATCGACCCCTGTATTTTTCCCAACCCCCCCCCCGAAGAAAATTCCCTGGTCATACAGTGACAACAGAACCAGACTCAAAAACACCAAATGAGGTCGGGGGAGTTAAGAGTATAAACCTACTCCATAATATTATCATGATCTGCAAAAAAATCCGTGGGGGGCAGGGAGTCCAGGGCTTCGCTTAGGGTATCCCGGTTGACCCGGATGGCACGAAATTCGTCCAGCGCCCCGCGGCTGGCACCGGGGAATTCCGGTTCCAGACCCGGCGTGGTTGACAGACTTTCATGATTGTTTGAGATCTGAAAATCGAAATCAAAACATGGTAAATATACAAATAAAAATAATGACAAATTCAACACAAACTAATTTCCTGTTAATTATAATTTATGAAAAAAAGTTAACCGACACAAGGCTGACATCATTATTCAAATTTTCTTAAAAAAGAAACAAAAAACCCATATCCTTTTTTCTTTTGAAGGCCAATAATTAGTGAAAAATTCATAAATGAAATTAGAAATGAAATTAGAAAAAAATAGAAAAACAGAAACTAGAAAATAGTCACTGACAAGCCTACCATGTCTGGTTCATTGCGTTTATTGTAAGGCTGCAGTACATCCGTTACAAACTGTTTCCAAGCAGTCTGCGTGTCAGTCGGTAAAGCTAAAATAGAAATAGAAATCATTGGGAAAACAAAATAATTACTAAATACTTGAAGACTTGAAGACAAAAAATAGCAGCTCTGAAATAGTGAAGAGTGCAACTAACTAGTACAGCATACAACAACAAATAGCACCCGACCAACCCAGACCCAAACCCCCCCCCCAAGTTCTCTAGCAACAGGAAATTTTCGCAAAATTAGAGCACGAAAAATGCAAGATGCTACATTACATTAGGATTTAAGCGGACAGAGGACTAGATTCAAAAACACTAATATGGAATAGGTACGTAGGTTGTAAATGACAAGAGTGCTAGCAATAGCACACCCAAACAATAATAATTTATTAATACTTAATAATACCGTACAGGGTATTTTTAGCGATTTTTTCGGGGGGGGGGGGGGGGCTCGGGTCGGGGGGAAGATTTTTTGCAAAAATGAGCTGAAAATTGGTATTTTTTGGAGTATTTTACACGTAGAAAGGCAAAACGTTCTAAAAAATGCCAGGATTTAAGCTAAAAATAGTCATTTTTACGAATAAATCTCCGGCGAAGCTGGAAAATTTTAGAAAATTTGTTTATTTTTGGCAAAAATTTGGGCCCCCCCCTGTAAAAAATACCCTGTATAGCACGTACAGTCAAGCGCCGCCTGAACCGCCACAGCCGTAGCCGTAGAGTTATGAGACGGCCCCCGGCTGTCAGTTCCCGCCAGTTCTGGATCAGAGACGGTCCCAGGCGGACTGCTGGCCACTGCACAGCTGGATACAATGAGATTGGCCAACTGCATCAGGTGACCGGAATAGGTTAGACGTTGTGGGGGCGGGGGACCATCCCTAAAAATATTTCAACAAAACTCGATAGAATAAAGACGAAAACGAAAATTTTGGCTTTGTTTCCAAAATTTTCCTAATCTTTTTTTGCAGAAAATGCATTGAAACGCGTATATGTTATTAAACTTGGGGGAAAAGTGAAACTATTAGAAAGAAACAAGAAAGAACAGAACAGAAATAAAAAAATAATTTCTAAATCTAAGCCAGCCTAAATCAAAACTATCAATATTATTTTGGTTTGACCTACCCAGACGCCAAAGTGACAATGGAATCTTGAACCTTCAAAATCATGCTAATCAGATCCGACTTTAGCAGTATCTGAAAAAAAACAAAAACTGGTTAAAGAAAAAATAAAAAGTCAAAAATTTACTAAAAACTACTATAGTATATCATTGAAAAACAGAACACCAACTTTATTTGCACACGACATAAATCAAGTTGCCATTATTTATCAGATTTTTTAATGGCACACCGCTGCTATGTATGTAGTCCAGCTTCAGCACGTAAACATAAGCGTACCCCCGCGCGCGAGTTTCTATTCCAAAAAACCCGGAACTGGAAAAAACGTCGAGTTTTTCGGTTTTTCCGCCGTCAATTCAGATATTTTAAAAAAATGGTGGAAGTTGGTGCTGGACTTCAAGTTTGGAAACAGAAATCAGGTTTACGAAAAATTCGGTAGACGTTTCGAAAAATTATATATTCTCCGAAAAAAATGGTGAAAAATCAAATTTTAATCAAAAACTTCCATCCATCATCAAAATCCACTCATAATATTATTAAATTAAATTCTGTTAATATTATGTTCATTCCAAAATTTTAAATAACTGGTAAAAGCTGAGACCAGAAAACCTGGGAAAAACATTTTTCATCCGTCATACTCGTAATTCATTCTTTACTTATTAATTATAACTATTTTTTATTTATTATTAATTTTTATTTACCAACTTGTTGCAAAAAACCCCGACAGCAAAGCTGAAAATCAAAATACACCCCCCCCCCACTCCACTTACATCAGCAATCAACGGTGAAGGTTGACCTAGTTCAGATTCTGTCGCCGATACGTCTGGTGGGGGCTTAGCCGGAGAACCAGGGGGTTTCAGTCGTCTACAGGGGGCACTGAGAATACAGCCAATGCACTGACAGACCAGACTGTGTAGGAAATTGTTCAGGGGGAAGGATGTAAACAGACTCTAAAACCGCAAAAATATACAATCTACATATAAAATGAAATATTAATACAAACAAACAAACAAACAAACAACTTCGAAAGGAGCCAGCCATCCCCCTTTTCTGACTTTACAACAAAAGCTTCAAACAAAATACCACCAGCAGATTTTTAAAAAATTTATAAAGAATGAAAACATAACCACAAGGTCCAAACCATAGGTTAACGCGGGGGGGGGTCTGGGGGGGGTCCAAGCCCCCCCCCAACCCGGACAAGGTACAAGCCCTATCGCCGTCGGGGACAAGGGGTAACGAAAAAATGGCCAAGGAGTAATCAAAAACAACCTGAAAACATTAGTTTTTACAGTGAAATTTCAAAAAATTTCCGGCTTCGCCGGAATTTTCCAGTTAAAATGTTTAATTTTTCGGGAAAATCGGCCAAAATTTTGAAATTTTTTTTAAAAATTGAAGAGACTTTTTGCCAATTTTGACAAAAAATTGCTAATTTTAATAAAATTAGCGTTAATTTTTCGAAAAATTTTACAAATTTTTTCTTGAGGTACAAGCCCCCCCTGAAAATTTTCGTTCAAGGTACAAGCCCCCTCAAATTTTTTTGGGGACAAGCCCCCCCCCAGGACCCGACCCTATGTTAATGTATGGTCCAAACGATCAAATTTCTTCTCCTTTCGGGATGATCGGGGTTTTAACAGTTTAAGTTTATACAGTAAAATAATATTTCCAGTCTGTAGAAAAAATCCTACGTAGTGTACATATTTTGTAGTGTGCGTACCTGGCTTATCCCTAGTGGGTGGGTGGGGGGGGGCCGCCCCCCATGAATTCCGACCACCCCCCCCCATAATCCCAAAAATTGTCAAATTTTACCATTTTTACCCTAAATGTTCAAAAAAATTTCCGGCTTCGCCGGATTTTTGACTAAATTTTCGCTATTTTAGCTTAAAAAACACCTAAAATTAGTCATTTCTTAGCTATTTTTAGCAGTTTGTACACAAAAAACCCCCAAAAATTCGAAAAAAATTTTCTAAAAATATGCCCCCCCCTCCCATTTTGGGTGAGCCCCCCCCCATAAAAAATTGCCAAGGGATAAGCCAGCGTACCATTAGAAGTTGAACAGTGCCTAGATGGGAGAGTTGTTCATGTATTTCTAGATAGCCCGTTCCCAGCATTAGGGCAATCAGTCGTAGCACAGACAGTCGTATGGCACCAAACGGTCGCTCCAGTACACCGCAGGGCAACTCCAGGCGGGAACCCTGAAAAACAAAACAACCAAAACAAAAACACACTCCAACAAAATTATACAAACAAAGAAAACCAGCCAAAAACATTGAAAAAAATTACACGAAACAATCCTCCTCCCCCCCCCCCCACTTCCAGATCAAAATGATCCAACTGGGATTTAATTTTCAGTGCTCAAAATTTTTGTGGAGAACAAACAGGCCAATTTTCCAAAAATTTTCCAAAAGATTTTATTACCTAAAAATATTCATGTTCAGTCAAAATGCAGCCAGTTTTTATAGAAACTTTTCGCTCTTTATCGCATGCAAAATACGCCCAAGAATACAAATTCTAGGCTGATTTTTCACGGAAAACCCCTCCCCCCCTCGGCCCCGAAGTAACGGGGGGGGGAGTGGTTGGACGATCCTTCACCCCCCCCCCCTTAAACTCACTAAAATACCCATTTATTGATCATCAACACCATTCCAAGCTAGCTACCGCCCATTTGCAGCCCTGCCCTGCCCCCCGAAAAATCAAAAGACTCTCTCCAACCCCCGCCCCCCCCCAAACAATAAAAATATATTAAATATTTTACCTCCGGCGGGAATTCCAGTAGCCGATGAAACTGGGGCAAACAGGTCAGCAGGGTTTGCTCCAGGTCAGTGGAGGGGGGTGGCGGAATAGTGGAACCACCGGGGGGCACATCTCCCCCACCCGATCCGCCCGGAGGACTAGACGTCATAAGGGGGAAGCCGGAGCGCAGTAATCCCCCGCTACTGCTGTGCTCAGATAGACAGTCAGGTATGCTGTCACAGGCACTGCAAAATGGAAAATGGCAAAAAAAACATGTAAAAAGAAACAAAACTTTGTAAAAAAACCCAAAATTAATATGATTGGTTGACTTATTTCTACTGGGGGGAAGATCTGGTTTTGGGCGCCCCCCCCACATTCGAGGTGCTCACCATAAAAAGTCAAAAGCTGACCAGTTTTACCATTTCCACCTTAAACTTTTCCAGACTTTTCTGCTGTTTGGCGATTTCTTATCGTCAACTGCATAAACGCCAAAACTAGCAAAAACATTCACAACAACTCCCCCCCCCTCTAAACTTCTGACAATCCTCCAACGACCCCGAGCCCCCCCCCCCCCCCGATAAAATGCCGTAAAATACCCCAGATGAAGAGTCCAGCTTAACCCCCAATTGAAGTCACTAGCTAACTTAGTTTAACTCCTTTTCTTGGAATCATAGGGGTCGCGGTAGCGACCCCTAGCGACCCCTATAATATGAGTGAAAATGGTCGAATGACCGTGTAAAACAAGGCTGCGCAGAAGCTGCGCAGATTCCTGCGCAGATCCTGCGCAGATTATGTGCGCAAAAAATTGTACGTGTCGAGTTTAGTATGTTCCTGAAGTTTCATCCCCGTACCACTTTCCGTTAAAAAGTTATGCCAAAAATCGCTTACGAGAGTGATGTTTTTTTCCGGTTCTCCGCTTTGACGTCTGGTAAGGGGGTTTTGTAGCTTTAATAACAACAGATAGAAAAATTTTTGCCTATGAAAACCATATATATTCTTGGAGTACGCAACAAAAATAAGCCGATAGGCTAGTTTTTATGCCTCCCAGAGCCGGAAAAATTTTTGGCGGGGGGCCAAAATCGGCCAAAACGCTAAAATGGCCAAAAAGTATGCTTCAAAGGCGCCGTAATAAGTCAGACTGGGCTATATATGGGGCAATACTGCCTATATGGCTGAATAGGACACATATCAGGGTCGTTCAATTGCTATATGATTTTCCGGCCCTGAGCGTAATTTTTGGGTACTGGCCTGCCAAAGTTGGTGAATTTTGGGTCCAACTTTGAACTTGGTTTTTTCGCTTATTTTACGACCTGGAAGGCTCAAATCTTGCATACAAAGGTTTTTGCGGACGGAGAATCGATTCCCGCTATCAATTTTGCTGCCCGACTGACCCAGGTTGCTGGGCTGGTTCCACTTTGCCGTCTGGAGGGTCATGTCGGCAACCGCTACCTGGAGGCCCATACTAGGCTCTACTTGGCCTCTCATAACTTTGCCTATAGGGGTTTTTTGGTGCGCCCAGCTCATTCCCGGTGTCCGTTTTGCCGTCCGACTCATCCATCTTGCCGGGCTGGTTCCACTTTGCCGTCTGGAGGGTCATGTCGGCAACCGTTTCCTGGAGGTCCATACTAGGCTCTACTTGGCCTCTCAAAACTTTCTCTATAGGGGTTTTCTGGTGCGCCCAGCTCATTTCCGGTGTCCGTTTTGCTGTACAACGCACCCATTTTGCTGGGCTGGCTCCACTTGACCGTCTGAGGGGTCAGGTCGGTAAGGGGTCAGGTGGTCCAAAATGAAATTTTTCAAAAGTGGTCAAATTTGGTACCAAATGAAAGCCCTAAGTGAGGTGAGCAACTTTTGTCATAGAATTGCATGCTCAAAGTGGCTGTAGCGTGCTGTGGTGGGGTGGGGTGGGGACTTAGGCGATTTTCGGTCAAAAATGAAATTTTTCAAAAGTGGTCAAATTTGGTACCAAATGAAAGCCCTAAGTGAGCTGAGCAACTTTTGTCATAGAATTGCATGCTCAAAGTGGCTGTAGAGTGCTGTTGTGGGGTGGGGTAGAGACGTAGGCGATTTTCGGTAAAAATGAAATTTTTCAAAAGTGGTCAAATTTGGTACCAAATCAAAGCCCTAAGTGAGGTGAGCAACTTTTGTCATAGAATTGCATGCTCAAAGTGGCTGTAGCGTGCTGTGGTGGGGTGGGGTGGGGACTTAGGCGATTTTCGGTCAAAAATGAAATTTTTCAAAAGTGGTCAAATTTGGTACCAAATGAAAGCCCTAAGTGAGCTGAGCAACTTTTGTCATAGAATTGCATGCTCAAAGTGGCTGTAGAGTGCTGTGGTGGGGTGGGGTGGGGACGTAAGCGATTTTGGGTGAAATATGAAATTTTCCAAAAGTGGTCAAAATAGTTATCTGCTTGCGCATGGTGTTCGGAAATATATTATGTTGGTTCTTTTTTGCGCATACATATGTAAAAGAATGGAAAACAAGAACCAAAAATGCTCCTTCGTCGCATGTAAAATACATATGAGTACTCTCAGGCAGGTTGTACAAACACGGAAACTAGCCTGTAAAATGCATATGAGTGGCGTTGAGGTTGTAAATTAAGGAAAACAAGTTGCAACGGCTTAACATATGAGCCTGTCCTACAACGAGGCTCATATTGGCGTCACAGTGCAGCCTTCTTAAAGATCATCAGGTCATCATATTAAAGAAAAAACGAATGAATAGACATAACATGTTAACATTGTGGCTTGAAAGAAATGGACAGAACGAAGTGAACTGCGACACCTCAAGTTTAACTGTACATGCAAGCGGATGTTTCCCGAAACACCATGGCACCTACTATTTCCGGATGCACTATAGTACACCTACTGTATTCTCGGAACACTATGACACACTACTCTCACATACGTAATGCTTTCCCCACTTGGCTTTGAGTCAGAGCGCAGAGTGGCATGCCGTATAATGCGTATGCACAGTATAATGTCTTAGCGACAAGATGTGTAAAGGACAATTTTGTAAAGAAAGCTTTACGTGCTATTTATATGGAGGTCAAATATCGACAAATTATATATATTATGAGTTATGACATACGCCAATATGAGCCTCGTTGTAGGACAGGCTCATATGTTAAGCCGTTGCAACTTGTTTTCCTTAATTTACAACCTCAACGCCACTCATATGCATTTTACAGGCTAGTTTCCGTGTTTGTACAACCTGCCTGAGAGTACTCATATGTATTTTACATGCGACGAAGGAGCATTTTTGGTTCTTGTTAAATACCATTTTCATAACATGAACAAGTTTAACACAAGGATAAAATTAATAGAAAGATAAAATTATTATTTGTTAAGTAACATTTAATAATACTACAGTAATGGAAAAGCTTACGAAAGCATGCCAGGACCCGTCTGTAGCAGGGTAAGACAAATCTGTATACCACTGATAATTGTCTGCTCCTGGACAGGTTCCTGGAAAATGTTGTCCAGAAGGGTTCTCAGCAGATCTGGTCTGAAAATAAAAAGAAAAAAATGGAAATTAAAAACAAAACTGGAAAGTTGAAAACTAAAATTAAAACAAAATGGTGCGAAAGCCCATGGTGGTCACAATCAGTGAAGAAAAAAATTAATTTGACAAAAACCTACAGAAAATGGTCAACAAAGCCCAAAGAAATGGTACAAAACTTTTTTCCGGACAAATTTAATTATTTTTTTACCTCTCTGACTCCAAACTATTCAACTAGAATAAAAAGTCCAGTATATGCAACCAAAGGTGTATCCAGGGGGGGGGGTGCAGAGAGTATGGAATCTTTTCGAAAAAATTGTAATTTTGATCAATTTTAGTGAAATTTTGGCATTTTTTGGAAAAAAGTCAGGCCTGACCCCCGCCCCGCCCCCCCCCCCCTGTTCAGATCCTGGATACGCCCCGGCATACTACGCACATATCTATAACGACAAAAAACCAAAAAATAGAAAACAAAAACCCCTAAAAAACCGCCCCGCTTACGACAGCAACTGATCTAGCAGCGGGTCAGCGGGCAGGGAGGGAGAGCCACAGGAGGAGTCTGCGGTAGGTACAGGACCACCCACATCGTTTCTACTACTCCGATCCCCAGCACTGCCAGTAGCCGCCGCTGCAGAGGCAGCTGCGCAACTATCAATCTGCGCCTGTTGCCAGCGCTGACACTGCATTTCGCGCAGGTGACGCAGCCCTTCACAGTAGAGCAGGGAAGCATTGCGTTGGACTTCACTGCTGTTTGTGGGGGGTCTGTGGGCAGTCGGACCACCCACAGGGTCATTGACAGCCACAACTGAACCACTACCCTGAACAACTAGGCCAATCAGTTTGGGACCCAGCCGGCCTTCACAGAGCCACTAGAATAGAAAAAAAAGAAGAAAAACAATTGGGTACAAGTTCTAATCAATGGAGCATGAAAAATGCAATATGGCGGGTAACGACATTATTATAGAAAAAATATACAGCCAGAAATGTGTACTGTAAAAAGTTTACTATTCACTATATTGTTGGAATCGAAATTCTATCAGTTCGATATGTTTTTCATTACGTCACGTACTGTAACAGTAACTGGGCTTAACAGCTCTTAAATTAAAAAAAATAATTTTAGCTTAATTTTGGCACTTTGGCAATTTTCCGGAATGGAACGGATTAATACGTTATATACGTATACTTATACATACATAAAAAATACTGCCGAGAAAGTGCTCAACATTAAATTCAAATTCTAGATTAACATAGAAAGTCAGATTTAGATAGGTAACAATTCAACTTCAACAAGGACACGAGGCTTATCAAAGATTGGACCACTTTCAGCCGTGCACGCACAAAATGTTTTCGTGTCCAAAGAAATCATCACAAAATTAACAAATTTTCTAATTTTAATTAAATTTAATTAAAAATTTAAATTCAAATTCAAATTCGATACCATTTTTACATTCTCCTCCTCAGCATTGTCCACTTCTGACGAGGAGTGAACACAGCGGGTCAGCAGGTCTAGGATGCTGGCCACATGAATGTGACGCAGAAAGTGATCCAACAACTGGGCACCACTGGAACGTAGAAATTGAGTAAACTGAAAAAGGAAAAACAGAAAAGAAAAAAGAGAAGACATTGAAAAAAACAGAAAACTGAAAATAGAAATGGCAATTTCAGGCCACCTTTTTTCAATTTTCAGTTCTTCACAGTGTTACTTATCCCCCCCCCAGTCTCCACATTATCATGTTTCTTTTAAGAAATCAGAAACCACAGAAATCGTTCAGTAAATTACAAACAGGGGCAAATTTCGATAGGAAAAAATCTTTATACCCTCCCCTACTGCTGTACATACTTCCCCAACCCCTCATGCAACGGATAAAAATTCTTTAAAAATATCCTGAAAATCGAATTCTCTCTCACTGGCAGTCGCTCTTAGAACCTAAATTTCAAAATTTCCACATACGGACATCCTCCCAAAAATCCCCAAAAACTCTGTCCACCTCCAATATTATAATTGTACATACCACCGGGGAATGTTTGGACAGAAATAGGCTGAATATTCGGGCAAAAAAGCTGGCAACCAGGGGATTAAGGGGCCCAGGCTGGCAAATAAATTCGGTCAGGCGCCTGTGGACCAGGGGGCTTTCGATCAGGGCCAGGCTCAATTTGCCTTCGTCAGTCGTCAGCACTTCACTGGCCAGATGACACAGACTACAACAAAGCAAAAAACGGGCAAAAAATCCAAAAAAATTGAAAAACTAACAAATAAAATCTAGTAAAATGGCAAAAAACATGATACAAAATGTAGTAAGCAGTATGTAGCCTGTGCAGGTTGTTGTTGTTCTGAACATTGTATCTACATGTAGGCAGGTTCTAATGTAAGTTTGCTTTAATAGTGAGTAGCGGAGGAATCTCGCTCATTACGTACATTACTAATTTAAGCCCCCCACCCCAACCACCCTACAAATCAAAAAGAAAGAATCAAAAAAGGCCCAAATACTTAACAATATGCAAAGCAAACAATTTTTTGACACTTCGGGACTGAAAAGGCACCCACTTTCCAAGTGTGCAAATTTTGGTGAATTTACAGCACTTTTCTAGGTTGGGGAGGGGGGGAATTTGGGAGGGGAACCGTTTGAGTGAAAGTTGTTTCCAGGATACGTGGAATAAAGACGAGTAGGGGAGGCCAGTTTAGGAGGATGTCAACAAAATTGGGGAGACTTACAATTAGGCCAATTAAGTATTAATCAAAAATTAATTAACAAATACAGTATTACATTAATTAACAAGTAATAAAAATGCTCCTCCGGAGCATGAAAAAGTAATATGGGTAGTTGTGAGGTTGTAAAATCAAGAGAGGACTAGTCTTAAAAATGCTTAATATGGGGCTAGGTTCAAAAAAAGAAGAGGACTAGCTTGTGGGCGAATTAATATGGGCACAGCTTCGCCGAGCAACCCATATTCGCGGACTGAAAAAGTTATATATTTTTATACGTACCAGTGTTCTGATTTAGTTACGGAACGTAAATAATAAACGACTATGATAAACGAGTTTTAGTGGAAGCAAACGTTTCTTTCGATAAACTCTTAATATTTATCTACTGAGCGTTTTAACCACTTATAAGAAAAGTATATACGTATTTCAACAATAACTTCAGGATCAGGACACTCTCCGACGATCTTCTATTTCTATTCAACCGTTAGCGTTACAATCATAGCCTTGGTTTTTTCTCGTTGCTTGTCGTAGTCAAGCACAACCAAATTATATACTATATAGTTTACGTATAGATAACTGCTGGAATTGTAATTATTGACTGACATTAATTGCTTTGTATATGGCAATCGCCATGGCGAAGCGTGAAAGCCCGCGAATATGGGTTGCTCGGCGAAGCTGTGCCCATATTAATTCGCCCACAAGCTAGTCCTCTTCTTTTTTTGAACCTAGCCCCATATTAAGCATTTTTAAGACTAGTCCTCTCTTGATTTTACAACCTCACAACTACCCATATTACTTTTTCATGCTCCGGAGGAGCATTTTTATTACTTGTCCTTCTGTCATTTTAAAGGTTCCCTTTCCAGCAGTGAGCTAACGCAGATAAGGAGCTTGAACAATGCAATACTGGCTTTTTCCTACAGGGGGGGGGGGGGGGGCCCCCAGAAATCCGTCCCCCCCCCCCCAGACTTGGGTCGCCCCCCCCCAGGATTCGGGCCTCCCCCCCCAGAACCCCCCCCCCTACCCTAAAATGCCCGGAAAAATAGGGTTTTGAGGGCAAATTTTGAAAATTTTTTCCGGCTTCGCCGGATTTTTACCTATTTTTAAGCATTTTTTAGCTATTTTAAGCTTAAATTTAAGTTAAAAATAGTGAATATTTTAGCTCAGCAGCAAAAAATAGCTATTTTTAGACATTTTTTCTAAAAATTTTTCTTCCCCCCCCAGAAATCTGAGCCCCCCCAGACCTGGGGGGGGGACCCTTCCCCCCAGAAATTTTTGCCTAGGAAAAAGCCAGCAATAGGCAGGTCAAATGTGAGCAAATGGGCTTTCATTTGATACCAAACATGACCACATTTGAAGACTTTAATTTTGACCCACACCGGACCCACTGTGGGTGGGGCACCCACCCACAAGTCGGTGGGGCCAATTTTTGTGGGTGGCATAATGACAAAAGTTGATCGCCTCGCCAAGGGCTTTCATTTGATACCAAACTTGACTACTTTTGAAGACTTTCATTTTTGACCCACACCGGACCCACAGTGGGTGGGGCACCCACCCACAGGTCGGTGGGGCCACTTTTTGTGGGTGGCATAATGACAAAAGTTGATCGCCTCGCCAAGGGCTTTCATTTGATACCAAACTTGACTACTTTTGAAGACTTTCATTTTTGACCCACACCGGACCCACAGTGGGTGGGGCACCCACCCACAGGTCGGTGGGGCCACTTTATGTGGGTGGCATAACGACAAAAGTTGATCGCCACGCCAAGGGCTTTGATTTGATACCAAACATGACCACTTTTGAAGACTTTCATTTTTGACCCACACCGGACCCACTGTGGGTGGTCGCTGTGGGTCAGGGGTCACATCCACCGACCTCAGCTGTATGCTCATCGTTTTCAGCGACCCCGATTTGCTATATAAGGGCACCACCCCAAGGCCGAAAAACGCCATTTTTAGTGACTTTTAGGCCATTTCTAGTAAAAGTGGGACTTAAAAACTTTTCGTCAAAACAGGTGAAAAAATGCAAAGTTTGGGCCCATCTCCTGAAAGCTCCAGAGCGAAATTAAAAAATCCCCCTCGTTACATTCCGCGCATAGTCCGAAATATTCAAATAAAACAAACCAAACCGATCTAGCTGCTAACCTGTGAAAAAAAGTCGATCACAACCGAAGTGCCAAAATAGCGAAAGTCCGACTTTGGAGCCTTGGCACAGAGCCAAAATTGGCCAGGTGCCAAAATGACCAAAAAAAGGTTGCATGGGAGGACCCTGCCTACCAACATATCATAGTAGTATAGGACCAAAATGCCCATATCGTTCCAACACTGCGCTGACATAAGCACTTCCGAAAAGCGTTATTAACCGAGAAAAAAAACAAACGCACGGTAACTCCCGCCTAGTGCAAAATTTCGAAGTTCGGAATTTTAACCAAAAGTATGGTGGTACTTGTAGTACTGCTCGAGTACTTTACGATGGTAACATTTTTACCCCTCCCGGGCCTCTAATTAGCTGGCACCAGGCCAACACTGTCTCCAGGGGGCCGCGCAGACGCCTTTATACCCATAATATGTAGGGGCGCTATCGCGCCCCTACATAATACTGTATATACTGACTACTGACGTATACTAATATAAATCTACCGGAATCTTTTCTTATCAAATGGATCTCCTTCCGGTTCGATCAGACAGATATTCAGCAATTCCATCATCACACTGTCACGTATCAGACTAAAATAAGAAAATAATCATCTTCTAAAATAAGAAAAAAGAAATTAATCAGCTTCAATCAGCAATAAATTGAGCATTAAATACAAGCGGTATCGTTCAGATGCTGAAAGCAACTGGGCGGAAGGGGGTGCAGAGCCCAGGGTAATTAACAGCCCCCCCCCAATTGCCCTATCTCGAAAATAACTGAGAATAAATGGCTGAGTGAAATGGCCCAACTTGTTTACTCTCGCAAAACTGCTGTTTTCGGTCTTTTCGGCAACTTTGGTGATATTCGCCGTAAATTTCGAAATTTCGCCAATTTGCCAATTTAGCCTACGGTCATTCATGCCGTGAAATGTTCCGTACATATTATATAATTGTTTGACTAATTGAGGAATGATTTCTCTTTCGTGTCCGAAAAAACCCAGTGAACCTGGAACTAGAAAAGGGTTGGTGAGCAACCTTCTTCACACTTAGTGAAGGAAGGCGGAAGACGGACAAGAACACAAATTTCAGATGATATAGATACACTTGGTTAAAGAAACTTAAAAATAACACTAAAATAATCCTAGAAAAAGGCTTCTGACAGTCTTACTAGTCCACCAGCTTTGTATTGCAACACTTCAATTCTTGGACGATATATTCATCTTGCAACAATTCCTTGACAGACACATCCTGAAAAAACGTATATATGTTACGTGCAATATTGAAAAGCGTGCAATTTTGAAATTGCACGATGATTCCGTGCAATTTTGAAATTGCATGGTCTTATCGTGCAATTTTAAAATTGCACGGGCGAAACCGTGCAATATTGAAATACAAAATTTCAAGCCTCTGGTTTTAATTTGTTTGTATAAATGTTAACTCTCAACCACACTTTAACAAGGGGGGGTATAGGGGGGGTACGGGACCCATCAAAAATTGGAGGTTCGGTACAAGGGCTAGCAAAATCGTGGCCAAGGGACAAGGGACAAAGCCAGAAAAGGTAGGTCAAACTAGAAATTAATGGAAATTTTAGCCAAAATACCCAAAATTTTTTGAAATTTCGAAACATTTCTAGAACATCGCGAAAAACTGCTTATTTTGCTTTAAAATGGCTGTAAAACAGCTAATTTATCGCTAATTTCCTGTAAAATTTGCAAATATTGTACTTTTTCAAGAAAATTTTCTGCTTGGACCCTCCCCCCAAATTTGAGATAAGGTACAAGGGCGGGTAAAATTTGGCCTAAAACAGGTACAGGACCCCTCAGCAATCGGTACCCTTGTTAATGTATGCTCTCAACACGAAAATTTGCCGTTTTAACGTTTTAAGCTTCAAGTTTTAAGTTTTGGGTAAAAGTTGAACTAGAGGGAAAAATGCCCTAGACGGGCATGCGGAGGCGAGAATAGGGAAAGAAGGAGGAAGGGCTGAAAAATGCCAATATAATTGACAGTCGGCGCTGAAAATGATAGAAACTAGATTCAGCGCCGAATAGGGAAAACAGTCGGCGCTAAAAATGATAGAAACTAGATTCAGCGCCGAATAGGGAAAGCAGTCGGCGCTGAAAATGATTGAAACTAGATTCAGCGCCGATTAGGGAAAGCAGTCGGCGCTGAAAATGATTGAAACTAGATTCAGCGCCGAATAGGGAAAGCAGTCGGCGCTGAAAATAATAGAAACTAGATTCAGCGCCGAATAGGGAAAGCAGTCGGCGCTGAAAATGATAGAAACTAGATTCAGCGCCGAATAGGGAATGCAGTCGGGTAGCGTGGAACAGGCAATTCCTCCGTCCATCCTATTCGCGTCAACTGCTCTGCAATACCCGAGAACGTGGTATCTACTGTGTTAGAAATGAGGCAGGCTACACCCATATCGTTTGAGTAAGCAAAGTCTGCTTTTGGAGAGTAGAAAGTTCGTTGTTGATTGTGGATCATAAACTAACGCAGTTAATATTAGGCGTCATTATGTGAACGAAATGTGCTGTAGCTAGCTAGCTTTGTTCTTTTACGCAAAGTTAAAGCCGGATTTCTTCTGCATGAAGTACGTAAACTGCATTGTCTCAGATAGCCATTGAGAAATTTTAAACAGAAAATCTAATAATTAGTATTACTAGTTCCAACTAAATACTCTGTTACGCATTTGGAGCTTTAATAATTTCGCTCTTAATAATAGTCTAAAACAAATTAAAAGTGTCATTGATCGTTAAAAATGTTGTGTTGGAAAAGCCGATAAAAGTAAGTGCCAAAATGAAATCTTAATCCTGTCAATATTAGGACATTAAAACGCGATGGCAATAGATACAGTTGCGAGGCTCAAGTAAGTCTAAAAGTAGAGAACCCAGGGAGTTTCTAGATTTCTGATTAAGACAAAATTTTACGCGAAAGCAGCCGCTCATATCAACATATTATTGTAATTCACGCGAGTAGGTATGAAACCCATTCACAGTTAATGAGATTACCGCATCGAAGGTAACATTGTTAGAGAAATGAACTGTTGAGCTGGATATATCGCAATTCACGCGAATAGGATGGACGGAGGAATTGCCTGTTCCACGCTACCCGACTGCATTCCCTATTCGGCGCTGAATCTAGTTTCTATCATTTTCAGCGCCGACTGCTTTCCCTATTCGGCGCTGAATCTAGTTTCTATTATTTTCAGCGCCGACTGCTTTCCCTATTCGGCGCTGAATCTAGTTTCTATCATTTTCAGCGCCGACTGCTTTCCCTAATCGGCGCTGAATCTAGTTTCAATCATTTTCAGCGCCGACTGCTTTCCCTATTCGGCGCTGAATCTAGTTTCTATCATTTTTAGCGCCGACTGTTTTCCCTATTCGGCGCTGAATCTAGTTTCTATCATTTTCAGCGCTGACTGTCAATTATATTGGCATTTTTCAGCCCTTCCTCCTTCTTTCCCTATTCTCGCCTCCGCATGCCCGTCTAGGGCATTGTTCCCTCTAGTTTCCAGCATTTTTCGCTGTAGAAGAAAAATATTTTTAATTTTACTTAATATTATTTTATTTAATAGCAGTTACATCGATGATTTGCATTTATATATTGGTTATGACTTGATAGAACGAAGGAAAACACCAGTGCACCGAAGGAGCATAATTCTTCGAAAGGCCTCCTGTATCACAAAATTTGGCAAGGAACCAGTTAAATTTTGCTTCATAAGCTGAAAAATTTTGAAAAAAGCTAGTGTGCACGCATTTTTTATACAAGAACGAACAAATATAGCAAATATAATATGCATATAACTTATATATGCTTAAATAATACCGAAAATAAAATGCAAGACATGGTACAAAAGGGGGGTCTGGGGGGCGAAGCCCCCCAGAAACGATAAATATGTGGAAACAAATGAATGAGCATTGGAAAAAGTTCCGACCATTTGGTAAAATTTGTCCAAAATTTTGTTGTAACGTTACACAGTCGCCAAAATTTTTTTGCTATTTTCCAGAAAAAAGTGTGTAATTACACGCGTTTTTGAGCAAAAAAACACTGGACATGACGACGAGGTGTCGAACGCCCACCGGGGGGTGGGCGTCGCGCTGCGTGGGGTTGCAGAAATTTGAAAAACGCAATTGTTTCTGCATAATAAAACGTTTGCAGAGTATTTTTTAACACAGGTTGGAGGGGGGCCGAATGCCCACCGGCGGGGGGCGTCGCGCTGCGTGGGATTGGGGAGGTTTGAAAAGCGCAATTGTTTACGTACGTACGTGTACATCATAGACTTTTACAAAGGTTTGCCTGAAGACACGACTACGAGGTGCCGAACGCCCACCGGGGGAGGAGGGGCGTCGCGCTGCGTGGTGTTGGAGAAATTTGAAAAACACAATTGTTTCTGGATCATAGCATCATAAAACGTTTGCAGAGTATTTTGTAACACAGCGTGGAGGGGGGCCGAACGCCCACAGGGGGGCGTCGCGCTGCGTGGGGTTGGAGAAATTTGAAAAACGCAGTTGTTTCTGCATCATAAAACGTTTGCAGAGTATTTTGTAACACAGCGTGGAGGGGGGCCGAAGGCCCACCCGGGGGGGGGGCGTCGCCTTGCGTGGGGTTGGGGATATTTGAAAAACGCAATTGTTTACTTACTTACGTGTACATCAGTGACTTTTACAAAGGTTTGCCTGAAGAAATGACGACGAGGTGCCGAACGCCCACCGGCGAGGGGGGGGGTCGCGCTGCGTGGGCTTGGGGAAATTAGAAATACGCAATTGTTTCTTAATCATAAAACGTTTATCAGAAAACGTTTCCAATTTCCAAAGACTATTTTGGAACACAGGTTGGAGGGGGGCGAACGCCCATAGGGGGGAGGGGTCGTCGCGCTGCGTGGGATAGGGGAAATTTGAAAAACGAAATTGTATCTGTATCTTAAAACGTTTGCAGAGTATTTTGTAACACAGCGTGGAGGGGGGCCGAACGCCCACCAGGAGGGGGGCGTCGCCCTGCGTAGGGTCGCGGATATTTTAAAAACGAAATTGTTTATATACGTACGTACGTGTACATCAGTGACTTTTACAAAGATTTGCCTGAAGACATGACGATGAGGTGCCGAACACCCACTGGGGCGTCGCGCTGCGTGTGGCTGGAGAAATTTGAAAAAAGCAATTGTTTCTGCATCATAAAACGTTTGCAGAGTATTTTGTAACACCGCGTGGAGGGGGGCCGAACGCCCACCGGGGGGGGGGGAGGGGGCGTCGCCCTGCGTGGGCTTGGGGATATTTGAACAACGCAATGGTTTACGTATGCACGTGTACCTCAGTGGCTTTTACAAAGGTTTGTCTTAAGACATGAGGACGAGGTGCCGAACGCCCACTGGGGGGGGGGGCGTCGCGCAGCGTGGGTTTGGGGAAATTTGAAATACGCAATCGTTTCTGCATCATAAAACGTATGTCACAAAGGTAAAAAACAAAGAATACATTTATGTATAAACAGTCAAAATATACCTAGCTAATTAAAGCCTAACTTATCTAAAATTATTATGAAAATTAAAATTTATAGCTAAAATATAATAGAAATTAAAGAAAAATTACGTAAACTAGGTAACTTATCTACGTAACGCTGCCTAATGCAGCTTTGTTTGTTGAGTGCCGTGCTGTTGTTGTTACTGCTCTGTTGTTGCTGCTGTTTTGCGCTGCCTTTCGCAGCGAGAGTTTCTCTGTGACTGAAGCTGCAGTCGCTACCGTAGGACTGCAAGGCTTAACGGAGATTGGCCAAAAAGGGAAAGCACGAGAGTGCTACAATTCGATGAAAATTTGCAGTTTAGGCTGGGTTTCCCTGAGTTCTGAGAATTGCTATTTCGGTGACGTTTTGACGGATAGAAACTCAAAAGTTTGCAGCTTTTTGTACCAACGCGAACGTCGAAAAGATGGCCTAAAAACATGAAAAATTGGGCAAAAGTCGGAAAGAAAGCCCAAAAGCTATGCGAAAGAACTTTGCTTTGGAGGGGAAAAGACGAAAGCGGAACAAAACAAAAGCAACTGCGCTACCGTGTGCTCTACAGTAGACCTAGAAAGGCGGTACCAATGTATGTTACTTAAACTGTTGTTGTCTTTGAGTTGTTGCCTTGCCTTTGCCTTTGCTTTTGGTGTGCGGTCTCTGTTTTGGCCTGTCTTTGCCGAATAAACTGTGTGCTGTTTCTGCGAGTACGGCTTGCGATCCACTTCTAATAGAACTCAGGTGTCGGGTGCAAACCCAGCCTACAAGAACTCAACATCATCAAACCGAACTGTAGCGGGTGTCGGGTGAAAACCCAGCCCAAAGCTTCCACTGCCAACAGAACTCTCTCAGTTGTAACACGCCTCCAGACCTGCTACATTTGGTAGCAGAGCGTGGTTACAAGCCAGAATCCAGAAGAAACCGCCGAAGACTCTCAGCCTATGAACTTCGGACTGGCCGCCGAAGATTCGTCCAGTGATCCATCTCCATCACAGCCACAGCCACAGTCGTCAGTCCAGATTCAGCCATCAGCCGGCTCCTCAGCTCCGATCCAGCTCTTTCTGTCCCTGCCACTCACCGTCAGAGTTCCTCCGCCGGCGCCTCTGCTTTGTCCAGTCTGCTGCTGTCAACTGATCGCCTTGCCACGAAGACCCAGAGTCCCAGATTTGCCAGTGATCCTCAGTCCGCCGCGTCCGATCCTCGGAAGAAGCTATCAGTGAATCCTGCCCTCCCATCCGTCCTTGGAATCAGAGTCCACCCGGAAGCCGATCCGCTCAGTGGAATCAAATCAAACCCGTGGAGCCAATCAGTCAGAATCCTCTCAGAAGTCGATCCGCTCAGTGGTGTCAGATCAAACCCGTTGGATCAAATCAGATCAAATCAGACCGGATCAATCAGTGGAATCAGTCATGTCCTTTCTCCGGTTGGTAAATCTGAGTAACGTGTTATTAGTTTTCTGTGATTAGACTGAACTTGTGATTAGATTGAAGCTGTGATTAGTTTGAATTGTGATTAGTTTTTTTAATTGTAACAGAATTACGATTATGAACAAAAAGGAAAGTTTCGGTACCAAAACAAAACTGGCTTTTGGGAAACCTGGTGAAAACTAAGGACCAAAAGTTAGTAAAAACCATCTGGAAATTGGCTTTTGGGAAACCTGGTGAAAACTAAGGACCAAAAGTACTAAATACGCAACCCGGTGAAAACTAGGGACGTAAACAAAGTTGTCGTGTAGGGTGCCTGGTGAAAACCTCGGAATACCTCGCGACCAAAATTTTTAGAAAAAGACCCAAAATTCTAGGAAAACTTCTAAACTCTTACCGAAACTTTCACACTTAAAATCTTACTGCTGAACTGATCTTTGTCTGGTAACAGAGCACTTTGGGGAGTGTATGGCTGACGGGAATAAGGGAGGTTTTGACTCTCAAGATAATTCTGACCTTTTGCTCAAAAATCCAGACTTTGACAGGCTCGAACGCCATTCAAAAGCAATTAAAACCCAAGCAAAAATGCTGGAAGATATGAAAGACGAATTGGCCGAATGCAGCCAGAAAATTGCTCTGTTACCAAACGCATCTGACTTGCAAGATTTTTCGAACTTGAGAGATGATTTTGCAGCGTTCAAACAAAGTTTCTTTGATACCTTTAACAGTAGCGGAACAATCAGTCAGAAACCTGTTTTAGTCGGCCCAACGGAAACAGTTTCGCTGCCAAAAGATACTTTGCGGCCCTTTTCTGGAAAATCTGACGAACAGTCCATAGACGACTGGTTCGTAGTTTTTAAATTAGTTGCAATAGCACAAAACTGGGATGACGCTAAACAGCTTCAAGTGTTGCCCGCCTATTTGAGAGATTTTGCACTAGATGTCTACAGGGGTCTTGATGCCTCGCAGAAAGACACTATGGAGCACCTAGAGGAGGCTTTAACGGAGCAACTGAAACCGGCAGAGTATGAAAGACTTGCGAGTATGCAACTTCATAGCAGAATTCAAAAACCCAGAGAAAGTGTTCAAGATTTCGCCTATGCAATACAAAGACTAGTTCAAAAAGCTTATCCGGAAATGGATTCGGATGCAGCTATGAATTTATCGTTTAACAGTTTTATCAATGGATTGAATCCCATGTATAAAACGCAGTTAATTTTGCAGAATCCAACAGACTTTCGGGATGCCATAAAAAGGGCAAGACAAATTGAAGCTTTAGAGGGACTCACTAAGCCGGCTGCAAGGCCAGTGGCAGCGTATTCCCTCCCAAGTGCTGAAAAACCGTCTAACCCAGAAATTGAGCCACTGCTCACAGAAATGGGTAAAGTGGTCGAGGCAATGAAGTTGCAGCATTCGCAAGCCATTTCACAAGCAAAGAAATTTGAGCAGTTTCAACAGTATGTTAATGATAATTTGAATGAATTAAGGAATAAATTTGATCAGAGTCTTTCACGAAATAGTGGACCCGTAAGTGCTCAAACTGTTATGAATTCTAACTCTAGAACTGGGGACAGGAGACCCAATCCCCAGAATCAGAATCGTCAGTCACCCGGCGGTCGAGGCCGCTGGACGGCTGATGGGCGTCCAGTCTGTAATTTTTGTTCGAAACCAGGGCATTACGCGATGTCGTGTCCTCAGAAAAGAGGAGGTAACCTAGCAAACGCAAGGGGAAGTAATTTTTCCGGACCCTCGAGAACTTTTGGACAAAATGGGCCTAGGACTTCAGCAGGACCTATGAACGCTAGGACAGGCTATTTACAAGAAGGTCCCGTTACTGGGTCGCATTTGCAATCTGAATTGACTGACATAACAATGACATTGAAATCTTTGCAAGATGGGCAGCAAGTTATAGCGAAAAATCAACAAAATTTGCAGTCTGCCTATGTTCAGGTAAGACAGGAAAATGACGCCCTGTTCGAACAGAATCGGCGACTTGCTGAGAAAATTTATAATGAAGACGAGACCACCCCTAAAATGGTCGGTGCAGTTAAAGTAGCTTTCGCCGAGAGCCAACCTAAATTACCAAAATATCAAAATTTAGGTAAAAGAATGTCACGCGCTGCCAACGCGAGCAAAAAGGAGCAAAATCTTCGTGGTTGCAACAATGCCATAAGCAGTACCAGAGGTTCTAACAGTATGCGCAGTTATTTTTCAACATTTTTCCTAGTCATCAGCCTTTTCAGCATTTTTCTGGCCAGTTCAAATTTTGCATTAGCCGTGCCGGTTCCGAACCGACCCTTGCTCTGTCAAACTAATGAGGGAAAAGCACTTTGGAAACTGCCAGAACCAGTGCAGTGCACTGTCCAAAAACATCTAGATGAGGGGGTCCCACTTGAAACTGATCTGGCCTTATACAAACATAATTTAATGCAGTACAGAACAAAAGCATGGAGATGCAAAATAGTGTATCAAAAGGTTGAGACTTTTACGTATTTCTTTGGGGATGAGAACTTGAAAAAGGAAGAAAAATACGATATTGCGGTTCACGAGCAAGAATGCGAAAACATGTATCTCTGGCATAATTGTCGGTACGGCCCCCTAGAAAGAAAGGGTGGGCTTCTGCAAACTTCAAATAAATTAGACTGGTATTACCCGGGAGGAGGCATAAACTGCTGTCGCTGGAAAGTTTTTGAGGTTTACAACTGTTTTGTAACTGAGGGAGTAGTCTATAAAAGGCATCACAACGATTTCATGGAAAGTTCTTTGGGAGTTACCTCCCACTGTGATTACACCCGGGGAGGATGTGCGCTAACTGATAAAAGTTTTCTTTCTTGGGAAGTGGATAACACCGAAAAATGTGAATTTGTTCCGTGGCGAAACATAAATGGGGAAATGTGGGGAGCAAATTGGCTCTCTAGCGATGGCACTTTAGCCTTAACCTTCAGAAACGGGTACACTGGAAATGATTGTAACGGTAAACAAGTTTTCATATCAGAACAAGGAGTCCCATTTCGCATTCTAGCTCAAAACGTGGTCCGCGGACTCG
>JASAND010009710.1:0-37713 GCA_030248195.1 Trissonchulus latispiculum
GCTGAAGTAGAGCAACAAGGAGAATTGGACATTCGAGTAGGTGATAAAGTTAGAATTACCAAGTATAAACGGAAACTGTTCGATAAAGGATATCTCCCAAACTGGACGGAAGAGATATTCATAGTGGGAAACGTTTTTAGATCAACACCGCCTACTTACACTCTTCGTGACTGGAACGATGAGGAAATAAGGGGGAAATTCTACAAGCATGAAATTCAAAAGGTGCTGGACACCGGCGACTACCGCGTTGAAAAAGTGTTGAAACGAAGAAAGCTAAACGGTAAGCCTCAGGTATTATTAAAATGGAAAGGATACCCCAGCAGTTTCAATCAGTGGATTGAAGAAAACAAAATTCAAAACTATTAAAAGTTATTTTTCACTTATAAAAATGGAAAAGAAAACAATTGGGATTCTTGAAAAAAGCAAACATCAAGTCTCAGCCACAGTAATTGACGATGATGATGAACATTCAACAAGAACTGGGACAGTTGTAGACACAAAGCAGAACAAAGAAGCCAGCTCTGAAACTCCGCTCAAGTCAATCTTTCTTGAGTTTATTGACGAGGATGGTGCGATTCAGATGACGTTTAGGCAAACCGGGTATGAAGACGTTGCAGATATTGTTGACCTTCTTAAAAATATTTCCAATCTGGTGGAGTCGAGTAACGAAACTTCGGTGATAAAAATAATTTACGATGACGAACATTCAACAAAAACTGGAGCAGTTGTAGACACAAAGCCGGACAAAGAAGCCAGCTCTGAAACTCCACTCAAATCAATTTTTCTTGAGTTTATTGACGAGGATGGTGCGTTTCAGATGACGTTTAGGCAAAGCGGGTATGAAGACGTTGCAGATATTGTTGACCTTGTTAAAATTATTTCCAATCTGGTGCAGTCGAGTAACGGAACTTTGGCGGGTATTGAGAAGTAAAAAATTTTATTTTCATTTTAGTTTTAATTGGGTTATAAAATGGGAACAGAAAACTGTGTCTCATACCACCAGCGTTACTATATCGAGAACAAGGAGTGGTTTAAAGAACACAACAGAGAATACTATTTGCGGAACAAAGAAAAGATAAATAAGAGAAGAATGATACATTACTTTGCTAACCGCGAGAAAGTGAGAGAGCAAGCGAAAAGGAAAGAGGAATGCCAATACTGTCATAAATTGTTATGCTGCAAATACTTGAAGAAACATGAAGAAAAATGCTTAGGAAAGAGGAATGCCAAAACTGTCATAAATTGTCATACTATAAATACTGAAGATGAAGAACTTTTACTTTACAAACATGAAGATAAATGCTCAAAATTGAGGATGCACATTACCACTTCTACGCAAACATTCAATCCTGAAAATTAAATTTTATTTTTTTCAATTCACATTAAATTTATTTTCTTCTTATAAAAATGAGAGAACAGGCTGGCGAAAGCTATCTCGATTTGGAGGTGAGCAGGGAAGCCTTGGAGAAGGTTAAACATAGTCAGAAGCGACTAAAGTTTGGAGAAATTAAGCATCGACTGCAACAGCGCCCAGAAAAACTACAATGTCCACGTTGCCAAAAGCGCTATAAATTGTGGTGCTGGTTCAATAAACACATTTCTAAAGGCCATAACAAACGGAAAAGTTCGTATATTTCCTTGAGTCCTTTAAATTTGGAGGTAGACAATAATGTATTTCTGAAAGTTGCTGGAGGAAAGCTTAATCTTGAAAATACCAAACGCAAACTGCGGCGGAATGTAGAACGGTTACAGTGCCCTGAGTGCCACAAGCTATACAAACATCAGAAATGGTTTAATAAACACATTGAGAAACAGCAGTGCAGAGGCTACGCTTGCAGCAAGTGCCACCAGAGCTTTGGCTCGAAAAGAGATCTAGATATGCATGCTAAGGTCGCGCATGTCAATGTCAAGAAAAGTCCGAAAACCGCTGAAACCGTGGACAGACAAAACGCTCATTCCAATACAGAGCATATTTGTCAAGTGTGCCAAAAGCATTTTAAACAAAAGAGTACCTTAAGAAGACACATCAGAGATGTGCATACAGCTAAATACCGCTGCGAACAGTGCGACGACAGAACCTTCAAGACAATACAGGGCTACCAAGGACATCTTAAAACTCATCGAAGTAAACCGAAGGCAGGTGATCCAACCGATTTTCGAAATTTGCATATATCAAAATTGCCCAGTGAGGACGATCCGGAGTTTGAAAATAGGATAATCGAGGATTGGATAATCGATAAATCGGATGATTTTATTGAACTTTACAAAGACAATTGGAGCAGAATCAGAACCCGATATGTCATCTCGCAGAAAGGTGTTCAAAACAGGTACAATTTTAGACTGGAGAATTTGTCGGAAATCAAGGAGTTGCTAAAAGCAATTTTCCACGTACAACAATGGCAGTTCAAGCTGAACCTGTCATTTGGCTTTGTTCTCAAAAATAGAGAAAATGGACAACTACAATACTACTATGCATCAAACAACAGTAGGTATTTTAATGAGCCAATCCATATTTCCAACGAAGGTGACTTGAACCAAGCATTGAGCAAGCTAGACGAGGGAGATCCTTTGGAGTGGGCAAGACAGCAGCGTCCAAACACAAAATGGACAGTTTCGAATATTACCAACGCATGTTTTTACGTAAACAAGCTAAGATCGTTCCCCATAGGAGCAGCGAGGTATCTCCCAGACTATGTCAGAAACAACAGAGGAATCAATTCCTTAATCAAGGACGACAACACTGGGAAGCCATACGAGGATGACAAGTGTTTCTTTCGGTGTCTTGCACTTGCGCTTGGTGCAGACATTCACGCGCTCCAACGTAAAACTGATCAGCTTATCAGACAGTGGCTTCCTCCTGGAAAGGAGTTTTGTGGCGTCCGTCTAGAGCAGCTGGATGGCCTTGAGAAGAAGTTTGACATTGAAATATTTGTGTACGAACTAGGGCCTACTGATGACTCAAATGAGGCTGTTGCAACACTAATTCGTCGGCCAGTAGGAAAGCACTCTAAAAAGATGGCTGTAAACGTTTACGAAAACCATTTTTGCTTCATAAAAGATTTAAGGAGGTTCACACAGACATGGCAGTGCTCCAATTGCGATAAACTATTTCACCACCACGGAAAGTTCATGCGCCATTCAAGTAATTGTGAAAAGGGAATAAAACACACATTTCCAGGAGGAGGAGCTGGACCTGGAAAGTCAATTCTTCAGAGAATCAGTGAGCTTGGTATTCCCGTGCCTGAATGGTACTACCCCTTCAGGATAGCTTATGATTTCGAGTGCATGTTTCAACCCACGACTTATAAAAACGGACCAAAACTCATTTACGAGCAAAAACTGGTTCCAGCTTCAGTGTCTGTAGCATCCAATATTCCCGGGTTTGAGCAGCCGCAGTGTTTTATTAGTACAGGTGATCCGCAAGACTTAGTGGTTAGAATGAAAGCATATATGGAAGAAATTGCTGATAAAGCTTATGAACTACTCACACAAGCTTATGAAACCACTATTTCGGGCTTAACGAAACACGACAAGCTTAAGGCTGAGTTTGACAGCTGGCTAAAGGCAGTTCCTGTGTTAGGTTTCAGTTCTGGCAAATTCGATCTGAATCTCATAAAGTCCTATCTCATTGCAGAAATGGTCAAGAGCGGTGACCGGGTTGGGAACACAATCAAAAAGAACAATAATTACATGGCTCTTTGCACTCAAAAACTATACTTTCTTGACATTACAAATTATCTAGCCGCTGGGACCTCTTATGCTAAATGGTTGCAAAGTTTTAAAATTCCTCAGGGAAAAGGCGTCTTTCCATACGAAGCTTTCACATCTCTAGAGTTCTTGAACCAAGGTTTCCCAAGTTTCGACCAATTCTATTCCTCATTGAGACAAGAACAGATCACCGTTGAGGACTACACAGCTCTGGATCAAATTTGGAGGGAAAACAACATGAAGACAATGAGAGATCTTCTTATTTGGTACAACAATAGAGACGTCGAGCCCTTTCTACAGGCAGTACAAAAGATGGTGGATTTCTGGAAAACGATGGATATTGACATGTTTAAAGGTGGGTCCATTTCTCTTCCCGGACTCGCCTACAAGCACATGATGAACCAGCTCCCTAAACATACAATTCTCCCCTTTTGGAATAAGTCCACCCAACATTGGTACACACACTGTTACGGGATAACATTGTCGGCGGTCCCGTTATTATATTTCACCGATATCACGAAGCCGGAATAACGGACATCAAAAGGCCAAAAGGTGAAGCAGATTTTTGGATACGACGGAAACAAGCGCTCTACTTGTGGTGCCTCATGCAAGAAATGCCCACAGGTCTCACGCTTCTTCGAATGGAATCCAACAGAGAATGGAAAACTTCCAAAGGCGGCCAAGAAAAGGGAGAAAAAATAAATGGGCGAGTACATGTCCAAAGAGATGGGGATTCTGGTAGAACACGCCTACAATGGAGGTCAGAAAACTGTGGCTACGGCAAAAGTAGATGAGTGGGTCCCGGAAAAGAATCTCGTCCTCCAGTTTCATGGGTGCTACTTCCACGGTCATGGTTGCGAGTTGGACAGAAATCAAGATGCAAAAGATAGAGCTAAAAGAAGGGAAAGAACTGAAAGCGTCGCCCAGGCAAGTAAAGATGGGGGTTTCGATCTTCTTGAAAAATGGGAATGCGAATTTGATGAAGAATTAAAAGACAACGCCGACCTGAAAGCGTTTGTAAAGGAGCATTTCTCTTTACCGAAGAAAGGGCCGTCGCTGTCGATGGAGAAAATGGTGGCCCTTATTAAAGCGAATCGTCTGTTTGGATTGGTCGAATTAGACATAGAAGTGCCAGAAGGAAAGAAAGAGATGTTCGCGGAAATGACTCCCATTTTCAAAAACGTCGAAGTCACGAGAGACGATATTGGTGACCATATGAAGGCATTTTGCGAGGACCAGGATCTTATGCATCGTCCGCGGAGATGTTTGATTGGAAGTTATTTCGGAAAAAAAGATCCTTCTAGCGACACCACTAATAAGGTGGTACCTGAAGAAGGGGCTTGTTATAACAAAAATTCACAGGGCAATAGAGTTTAAGCAAAAAACATGTTTTAAGCACTTGGGTGATGAGGTAACGAGACACCGCTCGGCAGCCGACACCGACCAAGATCAGTCCATCAAGGGAGAAATGTTCAAGCTTCTGGGCAATTCATACTACGGACGGACAATCACTAATGTTGAAAAACATGTGAACGTTAAGTTCTGTGAAGGAGCTGCAGCTAGCAGAGAGGTTAACAGTTGGCGTTTTCGAAGGCTGGATGATTTAGGAAATGGAATATATGAAACGCATACCGCTAAAGCGAAAATTGTGCATCGGCTTCCTGAACTGGTGGGATTCTTTGTATACCAATATGCCAAGCTTAGGATGCTTCAATTTTACTACGACTGTCTCCAGGAACATTTAGCCAAAGACACTTTCCAGCTGTGTCAGATGGATACAGACTCGCTGTACTTTGCATGCACGGAAACTGATATGAACAGATGTATTCCACCAGTTAAGTCTGATAGTTGGAAAAAAGCTGTAGTCGAGTTCTTTGTACAGGATTCGAAGCAAAAGCGAATACCGGGCCTATTCAAGGAGGAATGGAGGGGAGAAAAACTAATTGCACTCTGCAGTAAAACTTACATAGCTTCCGGTGACACCAAAAAGATCTCCCACAAAGGGGTTAGCAAGAAGCTTAACAGTTATACTCCAGCAGATTTCAAGCAAGTGCTTGTTACAGGAAAGACACAGCCTGGGGTTAACAGAGGCTTTAGATGCCTCAACACAACAATGCTTAAGTACTTCCAGTCCAAGGACGCTCTCTCCTACCTATACCCCAAGAGAGAGGTCCTGGCTGACGGCGTCTCCACCCGCCCGCTTCGAATCTGAAGCTCCCCCTGTTTCGGTTCAAATAGTTTGAACGAATGTCAAGCCTAACTTTTCACAAATCTGCTTCCACAGTTTGTCTTGCTCTCTAATAGTTTCCTTATTTTTGAGTAGTTGAGGATGAAACTCTTTTGGAATACCCTTTATTTCCATAAATTTGCGGATTAGGAAATCATAATTTAAAAAGTGCTTTCTGTCTACTGGTTTCAACTGGTTGAAAATCACTTGTGTTTTTCCGAAAAGTTCTATAAAATATTCCGATGTTTCTGTGTCCAGAACTAAAGGTTTTTTATTTGTCAGCAGGAAAATTAAGTAATTTGCATTTTTGTAGTATTTTCTATAAAATTTTCTTTTGTCTGGAAACTTGGTTTTGTCAAGTCTTCTTAGAATTTCAAATTTGAGGAAGCTTGGAGTAATTGTTGAGAAATCATAAATTTTCTGTTTTCGTAGCTCAGCCTTTATGTCTTCGAACACTTCTGGCGGAATATCTACAACTTCTTTTTGCTGCAATTGACTCAGTTTGTTTATGAAATGATTCAACCGGTTGTGTTCAGTAACTGAACATTTCAATTTGTTTGATGTTTCATAATGCGGTCCGCAGAAATCGGTTAATCTCTCTATTACATAACCACACGATGCACAAAACATAAATGTATATGGAATAGTGTTCATTTTCAAATCAAAACCACCGCAGTAGTCACACAGAAAACTGTTGTTCAGTGGCACGTGTTTGCTTTCCAGGTTCCTTTGCTCAAACTGTGCCTTTCTCATTTTATTCTCAACTATATTACATTATAAATTTGAAGTTTTTGCTCTCACAATCATCTCTCAAAGCACCATGTCGCAAGAGGAGGCTGGCTAACGACGTCTCACCCACCCGCTCCGCCTCTGATGCCCTCCCTCCCGATCAAAGTCGACACTCCAAAACTCGCTCGTACCTCGAAATCAGGGTCGAACTTTTCTGGCTTAACTGTTTAGCACGTAGCCAAAAACGGGGACTACAAGCTGGCTTAGACTACGTCATAAGCACACTTACTCCGTCACGGGTCCATTTGAATCAAAAGTCGAAACTCTAAAACTCGCTCGTACCTCGAAATCAGGGTCGAACTTTTCTGGCTTTGCTGGCAATCCCTTTTGGGCAAAAAGGGAACATAGCCAAGCTTAGACTATATTGTAAGCACACTTTCTAGTTATTACACTATTGGAATTCAAGCCACTTCGTCATCGTTCGATTTAAATCAAAAGTCGAAACTCCAAAACTCGCGCGTACCTCGAAATCAGGGTCGAAATGGCCCTCCTATACTACTATAGCTGAAAACAGGAAAAGGGCATTTGATGGGAGAAACGGCGCGTTTATAAACTGCTAGTATGCTGTGGCTAAACTATGTTATGAGGTCGTGCACTTAGAAAGAGGATTCTGAAGAATTTTAGCAAAAGATAAACATAAAACAAGGATTCAGGATAAACATAAGGCTAAGCCATCACACCTTCCTATCATTTCAATTGAGGGAAATCATCATTTGAATTATGGGAATAAATAGGAAAGCTACATTTTTGTGTAGAATGTAGGCTGTAACTACATATTTTTTATGCAACTAAAAAATGTAGGATGCGTAGTTGTATCTACATTCGACAACGTAATGTAGTAAAATGTTGTTTTATGCAACAAGCCGGACGTCCGATCATTCCGTTTTGTAATTGGATCATATAGTGGGGGTGGCATCAACAAAATGTTTTAACCATACATGGAGGTGTAGGTGCTTGTGCGATTCACAAGCCGGCACCGGACTTCAGAAGGGATTGCCCCCACCGTCTTGATGAATCTGACTTCACTTGTACTGTCTTGTCTTGTCTAAGTAAATTTGGGTTGAATGAGCCTAAGCTACGTATTACTGGTTAATGGTATTAAGCCAAATATCATTTGTAAACAACCTATTTGAGGAAGTTGTGCTGGGTGCCAACTTTATGTACGTGGCCACGTCTAAATATCGATATCCTTCCGCTCATCTGGAACGGGCGGGTTCGACTCCAAAACTTCAGGACTGGGTGCAGTGGTGGATTGAATCTCAGTCCGATACAAACTTTTTGTTCTTCAATTTTCTTTTTTCTAAAGATAAGCTGGTTTTATACTAGGTAAAGGAACGTCAGCGTACGATATAGATGTAGCAATTCATTGAAGATTTTTAATTGTTGTAGTTATTGCTTGGCTTGGTTTTTCGATTCTGTCACTCATGAAGGGAGGGGGCATTTTAGCATTTTTAGCAGTATTTAGGCATTTTTTACTTGCTGCGCATTTAAAAATGGGCAAAATGCGGTAGGGGGTAGTGGAAAGTTGGGGGAGGCATAGTTTCACCGGAAATTTTGGTTGGGAGGCGGACATATATACCTGAACGGGAGGTCAAATTTCACTGACCCTTGTGGAAGCAAATTTGGGTGCCCCTTGTAAGGTAAAGGTAAAGGTTTACCCCAGGAGATCAGTGGCGGATCCAGGATTTTGAAAAGGGGGGGGCCCGCTGAAAAATTTTTCTGGGGGGTAACCAAATTTTTCCGGGGGGGAGGGGTAAAAATTTGCTTTTCCCAGGAACAAAACATTTTTACAAGAAAATTAATATTGTGTATGGAAAGGTTAGTTCACTTGCCAATTGGAAAACAACTATATCCCGCGAGTGAAGCAAAGCATGGAGAATTTATATACACAAGAAGCACACGGGGGGTCTGGGGGGCAGAGCCCCCCAGAAGTTTAAGAATTTTTGAAATTGGGAAAAAATCAGTCATGCAAACTTTTGAAAAGATTAAATAAATAAAATGGAAGTGCGCCACAGGAGAAATTTTTTAAAAATTTGTGAAATTTATTAAAATTATGCTTAATTTTCACTCGAAATATGCATTATAAACAGCTGAAAAAATTTTCTAGGGGGGGCCCGGAATGTCAAAGGAGGGGGCCCAAATCGCAAGGGGGGGGCCCCCGGGCCCCCCCCCCCTGGATCCGCCACTGCAGGAGATATCTCCGTCCTGCCACAGGATATGGGGTGCCGGTGCTCATCCCCGGATTCTCAAGGTGCATTCATAGTTCCTGTCGCAAGCAGGCGTCGCGCGTATGGATGCGTCTGCATGCGTTCGTAAGCATGAATTCGTTACAACTGATTTTAAACGGTTAAAATGGCATGTTACAATCAGAGGCGTCGACGCGCGTCGACGCACGTCGACCAGGGTTTTTTTTTGGTCGCCGAACTTTAGGCCAAATGGCCTCAACGGCTCAAATTTTTTAGGCCATCAGCAAAAAAATTTTGGCCATCCAAATTTTGTTAATTTTTAGGTTGTGCGTTATTGTACGCATTGTTAAAATTACAGTTATCATGTATTCACGCGTTATATATTCAAAAATCGCTGTTTAACAACAAAAATCGCCATCGTCACTGTTTAACACACCAGAAATACTACTTTTTTACCTTAAAATGGCAAAAACAGAACCTTGTTAGCATAGAAATAATAATGCACGACAGTATTAATGAATTTTTATTGAAAATTAAAACAGGTAGGAACATACGAGTCAGGGGCGCACCCAAGGGGGGGCGGGGGGGGGCGGCCGCCCCCCCGGTCAGGTTTTGAAGGTCAGAAAAATTAAGAAGCAGATAGGAGAAAAAGCAGAAAAAACAAAAATTTTCGCGCCTTCGGCGCGAATTAACTATTCTTTGGTTGTTTTGAGGATAGCATATGGGGCGGGGTGGGGTGGCTGGTCTTCAATTATTATTCGGTATACGTATATAGCAAGCAGCGGTTGCTATGCTTTCTGTGCGTACGCATAGTATGCGTTGCTGTTTGTTTCTATTTTGATTTAACATATAGTAAACTAAAATATTATCTGGTCAAGGCAACATTATGTCTAACCAACTATTACTTACCTATATATATATACCTATTAAACTGCTCAAGGCAAAGAATTCAAAGTTTTGAAAACAATTTTACTCCGAAATTTAAAATTTTCTTCTACTTATAGGGGCAGCGCCCCCAGACACCTTGCGTATATATCTATTTTTCGCCAGCTATTCATACTCTGACACCGCAGTTCGACGAGCATGGATGCAACGTAAAATGAAGCTAAGGTTGTTTAGCTAAAGTTTTGTTAACGTTGTTTAAAAACGCAGTAAATCGAAGCTAAAAGCGTATTACGAGTATATATATAGAGAGAGAGAACAAAGAAAGAAAAAATTAAACTAGCAGAAATAAAGTTAAACTACATATTAAAAATAGCATTTCTTTGAGGAAATCTTTATAATAGTAAATGAAATTATAACTAGAATGTGTATTTATAAGTGCAAATAGACAATGTAACTAGCTGGCAGCTGGCGCAGCCCAGAAATACAAGTGAAAATGTATATATTCGCGCCGAAGGCGCGAAAATTTTTTTGGAAAATTGCTGTTTTTACTTAAAAATCAATAAAATTTAACTGGGTTTTCGTCGAAAAATTTAGGCCAAATGGCCTCAACGGCCAAAATTCTTTAGGCCATCGACTCATAAATTTAGGCCATGGCCTAAGCTATGGCCTAAAAAAAAACCTTGACGTCGACGCGCGTCAACGCGCGTCTCTATGCGTTTGCGACTATGAATGCACCTTCAGCCGTAGAGCCAGGAGTGTCACCTCAAATGATGACTGCATCCGTGGAAGGGGGGCCGGCCCTTCTGCACAGACTCCTGTTACCTTCCCACCGTAGTGGTACCCATTTACCGACCAGTTAAGGATGGATAGCTGGGTTGGCTAGAGTCGAGAAAGCTCTGGGGATCGAACCACCGACCTTAAGATCGGAACTTCTGACCAGCGCCTTAGACCACTCGGCCAACTCGACTCGACTTGTGAGAGCGATTTTTCTTTGGGGTACTTTTGAAAGCGATTTTTAAGCTATTTTTGCCATTTTTCAGCAAAAAACAGCAAATTTTTAGCTAAAACACGTTTTTCGGACGTTTTTTAGGAAGCAATAGTAATTTTAACTGAAAAATTCCGGCGAAGCCGGAAAATTTTTGAAAATTTTAGTCGTAAAACCTATTTTTTGGGCAATTTTCTTACCCCTTGTGGCCAATTTTCTTACCCCTTGTGGGAGCAATTTCGCGACCCCTTGTGGGCGACTTCGCTGAGGGAAATCCCCCCTTCCCCCCCCCCCTTGTCCATCTGTGGAGGCGGAGGGGGTGAAATTTAGAATTTTGTGGTCGGGTCGGGTCGACCCCTACATATATAAATGCGGACCTCGGAAAATTCAAAAAACTAGCCTAAAACACGAAATTTTTTCCATTTTAACATTTTTTCACTAAACGAAGCCTGGCTTCTATTCTATCTAGATGCGTTTGCACTTTATTTGGAGAGGGTAGCGTAGCGTAAGTCAAAAATTCTGGGGAGGAGACAAGGCGGAGCGGATGGGATGGGACTGGGAGCCCATAGGTGTAATTGGGGGGAGGTTTGGGGGGGGGTAACCCCCCCCAGCCATTTTTACAAACCACCCCCAAAAATTTTTGGGGGCCCCCGGCCCCCCCCAACTGGGGGGGGGGGGGGTAGTCGCGCCGAAGGCGCGAAAAATTGGCCAAAAATCGGGTATTTTTAGGGTAAATTTTGCTAAATTTTTCAAAAAAGTCCAAATTTTTGGCTTAACGTGTTTATTATCGCGAGAAATACACTTTTATAACGGTTTTATGGACTTCTAGACTCAATATTAACCTTATTCTGGACTCAGAAACATGTTGGCAATCAAGTTTTCGAGTTTAAAAGCACTGTCTAATGTTAAAATTACTTAATGATTTCATGTTTTTCGGCACTAGCAATGGCTGAAAATGCGATTTTTGGCATAAAAATTGAAAAATTTTTTTGGGGGAGGTTTGGGGGGGTCTTGGGGGGGGGGTTTGGGGGAGGTCTAAAAAGGGGGCCCGCCCCCAAATTTTGGGGGAGGGGGCCCCCCCAACCCAAATCCCCGTTACACCTATGCTGGGAGGGATTGGCATGGTTGGTTTCCTTGGAACCTTGGGTCTCTTGGGGGCTAAAGTTTGGTAATTTGGTGGTCGACCCCCGAAAGTTAGTAGGGATCATAGGTGTACCAACCTGTACAGTTTGCCACTTGTCAAACCCCCACGAGAAGGCCAGATCCCTCCTCCCATACTCGACCTTGGCTACGGCTGCTCCCTCCGCTCTGACCCCACAAGGCGAGCTCCTCAGACCCCCCCTGCCCCCCCCCTAAAATGGGGTCCAAACAGAGAAGACAAACGAGCATTCCCGAACCCGATGGACATTAGCAGCAGGGGCGTATCCAGGATTTTGGAAAGGAGGTGGTTTTGACAAAATTTTACTGAAAGGAAGGGGGTTTTGACAAAAATTTACACATTTTGTAATGGAGTATTAATAAAATACAACCCCAAGGGAGGGGGGTTTCAACCCCCAAAACCACTCCCCTGGATACGCCCATGATTAGCAGTAGTCATGGCCAGGTCTAATGTCGCAGGCGTAATGCCCAACGTTCAGAAACGATTTAAGCCAGGCTATTGATGCCGCAGACAGAACAGTTCAGCTTCACTTCTGGCCTGTTTGGTGGGGCTAGAATCGATCAGCCAGTCAGAATGCTGGTTGTTAAAAATTAAAATCCCCAACCACAGTTATATACCGAAGCGCTGGGGTCAGAGGACAGAATAGTCTCGATCATAGGTGTAAAGGTGGGGGAGCCCCCCAAGCCTTTTTTCAACCCTCCCCAAAACCTTTTGTTTGGGTGGGGGGGGGGCGGTAGTCGCGCCGAATTCGAAAAAATTGTCAAAATTTGGGCATTTTTAGGGTAAATTTTGAAAAAATTTTCAAAAATGTCCAAATAGTTGGCTTAAACTGTTTATTATTATGAGAAGTCCACGTTTTTAATTGTATTATGGATCTTATGACTGACTGAAATTATAGACCTTATTTTGGACTTGGAAACATATTGGCAATCAAGTCAATGTGTTTCAATTTTGAGTTTAAATCCAGTGTCTAATGTTAAAATTACTTTATGGTTAGATGTTTTTATCACTATATATAAACGGCTGAAAATGCGATTTTTGGCATAAAAAATGAAAATTTGGGGGGGGGGTGGTTGGGTGGGGGTCTCTAGAAGGGCCCCCAGAAAAGGTTGGGGGGGGGAGCCTCCCCCACCCCAAATCTCCGTTACACCTATGGTCTCGATGTCGGCAGTTATGTAAGGCGTGGTAGATGGCTCACAACTCAGTAGATACCATTTTTTGGCTCACTTTTCAAAAAAATCCCCCCCCCCCCCGAAAATGTCTCCCCTCCCCCGGGCCGGCCCCCCCCAGGGAAAAAATCCCTAAAAAATAGCCTGCACCCCCACCAGAGGGAGAGACAGGGAAAATTGCGGCTGCCATTGGAATTTACCAAGGATGGTTAGTCCCAGCTAACCAAAGGAGCAGAAGAGGTATATACCAAGCATACATGGGCAAGGTACCTCTCCACAGGGTGTACCAGAAATTATTTTGCGCGGTCCCCCTTCCCACATTTGGGGGGGGAGGCGAGGCAAGGAAAGCCATGTGTGGCAAATATTTTCAAAGTAATGGCAGGTATGCAGACCCACCTTAAATTTGCCACTCCTCTTTTAATACGTATGCCGCATCCTATAATGTGCTTTCGAAGGTCTTTGAAGCTTCCGTGCTATTGCTGGGCAATAAATAGGAAAGCAAATTCTTTAATTAAAACTAGTTTCTCTGAACTATTTCAGCATTATGAGAAGCGCTGGCTTCGCTCGTGCTGCGCGGTCCCCCTGATTTTGGTTGCGCACTGCGCGGTCCCCTCAGAAATTAAGGTGTACCTGGTACACCCTCAGTACACCCCTTGCGCATGTGTGATACCAAGCCTGCTCGACGCGGCGCATGCTCACTTCTCCCTCTTTTTTGTTGATTGGCTGTTTGACAGGGGGTCGCTACGTCCCCCAACGTTCCCCCCTAGGCATGGGCGCCGGGCTTGCGGCCGGTATCGAGCGGAGTTATTGTTGTAATTTTTACAGAGCATTTTCTTTGCAATTAATGAATACTTAGCTAGTTAAGTCCCACGACGTGTTCATGCACCCAAATGATGCAGAAGCGGGTCAAAGAACGCCAATAGGGTATTTGGTCGTAGATTTCTTTTGTCAAAAATAGCGTCTTTTGCAGAAATGAACAATAGTTTTGACGATGCCAAAAGAAAAATGACGAAGCCAAAAATGCGGAAGTAGCACTCGAATTTATCAAGAATGTAAAGTTTCTACTAATGTTTCACTAGTGACTTTTCAACAATTTCCCCGATTTTGGGGGCTGCCTCCCCCAAACCCCCGCTCTGTTAACTCCTGATATGTATTAAGCTTCTATAATACTGTCTAAGTAGACATAAGCTATGGAATATGACCTTCATTGTACGTACGTTCTTCACTCATATGCTTGCTTGCTTACTTGCTTATCAGGAGGCCTGAGCAGGATCCTCCGCTGCTCCGATGAGTGATTTTGCCATAATCATCCACTGAGATCTATTGATAGCGACGTCCGCAAGTATTTGCTTCCAGTCTGTTGTCCAGGATCTGTAGATTCGATGTAGAGCCAGAGGTGAGAGGTCTTTCAGAATAGTCCGTTGCCACGTCACCCTCACACCGCCAGTAGGACGTCTCCAGTGAGGAAAAGGAGCCGACATTAGGCATCTTTTCGCCGGAAAGCAATTAGGTCTTCGCAGGATATGACCGAGATACCTTATACGTCGCGTCTTGATTTCCATAGAACAAAGCTGTCCTGGCTGGATCCGGGCCATGACTTCCAGATTAGTGATCCTGTCGTGATAAGAGATTCTAAGCATTCTGCGCCAGCACCGGAATTCAAAGGCCTGTAGTCTGTCCAGGTCGTTAACTTTCACGGGCCAGGTTTCACAGGCGTAGAGTAGGACTGGACGGACTGCTGCAAAGTAGACTTTTAGCTTTGTACGCAGACTAACCCTGTCGTCGTTCCACAGGCAGTCGGACAACGCCGCGAATGCATTTTCAGCTTTGGCAATCCTTGACCGGATTTCATGGGTAGGGTTGCCATCGGCCCTGACAAAGCTGCCAAGATAACAGAATTCGTCCAGGGTTTCGAGCATTTGACCACGCAGCAGAATAGGGGCTTGATCGGCTGTTGGAGACCGGATTATTTTAGTCTTTTCGGCACTAATTATAAGGCCTACGGTGGAAGCGAAATAATCCAGTCTGTCTATCATGAGATTGAGATCTGTCGCTGATTCGGCGAGCAAGGCGATGTCGTCGGCATAGGCTAAATCCGTTAGACGCCCGCCTTCGTCTAGAGTGACGCCGTGGCAGCCTTCAAGAGCTTTCTGGAGCACCATGTCGAGTACGAGATTAAACAGGAGGGGTGATAGTAGTGCTCCTTGTTTTACTCCCGTATTGACTGGGAATCGCTCAGTCAGAGATGAACCAAGACGAACAACGCTCATGCTATGTTCGTACATTTTCCTTATCAGTGAGATAAGTTTGTCGGGTATCCCATGATGCGCCAGAATCTCGTACATGCGAGAGCGGTCGATTGAGTCAAAAGCTGCCTTGAAATCGACGAAGGCTATTAATAGAGGTTGCCTGTATTCGTGCCGTATTTCCATGACTTGGCGCAGGGCAAATATCTGATCAACAGTGCTCCGACCAGGACGAAAACCTCCCTGGTTTTCACGCAGGTAAGGGTCGACAACAGGTCGGACTCTGCCTAGGATGATGGCTTCAACGATCTTGTATGCAACGTCTAACAGGGAGATGCCTCGGTAGTTCTTACACTCCGTCTTGTTACCCTTTTTAAAAAGGGGGATAAGGACGGACGTTTTCCAGTCAGATGGGAACTCTTCCGACATCCAGATGAGCTGCACAAGGCGAGTTAACTGGTGGCAAACGGTTTCACCGCCTGCTTTCAACAAGTTGGCACTTATACCGTCTTCGCCTGGAGCACTTGATGACTTCATGGAGTTTATCGCCTTACGGATTTCTTCTTGGGTCCTGAGATGTCGAGAAAACCGTTAAAAGGCAGGTCAAACAGGGGCGTTGCAGGCAGGGGACGGTTCAACAAAGTTTGAAAATGTTCTTTCCATCGCTCGTTACGCCTCTGGAAGTTTCGGATGATGGATCTCATATGCGTGTATATATAATATATTTATTTATTTTTAGTTTAGTGTTTCTCGTCTCATTTATAAAATTATATATATATATACTTGAAGAATGTGTCTCCGGATCTTATCTTCTTGTCTGGAATAGAATGGAATGTATATAATGACAGCTTGCATATACGTACAGTACCCTGCACGAGAAGGGTAACAGTTGACGGAATCGTCAAGTTGACAACTTTCGTAAACTGTTCACCAATATTCAGGAATGTAGCAATTCGCACACGAAGTATCGCCAAATTCTCGACTTTGTCAAGTGTTACCCTTCTCGTGCAGGGTACTGTAACACTGCCTAATAGTAATTGAGATGAAAAATTTAAACGGTCGTATCTCACCTCACACATCTGGCTTATCCCTAGTGGGGGGCGGCCCCCCATTCGAGGTCCCCCCATGAAAAGCCCCCATAAATTCCGACCTCCCCCCCATAACCACAAAAATTACCAAATTTTACCATTTTTACCCTAAATTTTCAAAAATTTTCTGGCTTCGCCGGATTTTTAAATTGAATTTTCACTATTTTCGCCTAAAACTATATACTTAAAAATAGTCATGAAAATTAAAAATTTTCATTGTCATGGCCGCAGTTTTTACGGCGGCGCGTGTATCGTTGGCACATGTTGACTTAAGACTTCCATGTTTGCTGGTGGCTAGCTGTTTTGCAGAGGGCGCGGCGCGTCGGGACACCCACCGTTAGAACGAGCGTGCGATTCTGCGTCGAATGGGTGTAAAAAGCATGGCTCTGCGACAACTGTAGCAAAAGCTAGGTTCGAAAAACTGACTCAGGGCAATTTTACTCTCCATCCCGAATAATCAATTTCCGTGGCCTCACCATGTTACAAAAACTTTGCACACATCGTCCCATTACCAGGCAATCGTTCTTTGCGGTTTCCGGAAAAAATTTTAGATTTTGTTTTTTAATATATACCTGACTTTTACATTAAATTATGTGCTTTATTGTCTCAATATAGGGGCAGATCTGGGGGCAGCCGCCTCCTTTCGTCGCAATTCGAACTTCGAAGGTAGGAAAATCAAGGAGAAAACAGAAAAAGGGCAAAATGTCGCCTTCGGCTAGTGTTTTCAATTACTTTCATAGCAGATTTATATATTGCTGAAAAGACTTATCCTTTGGCACTAGCGTAGCCAGAAAAAAATTTCGGGAGGGGGAATGCAAAATTCTTCGGGGGTGTGGGGGGCGGAGCCCCCCATAAGCTGAGAAATTTTTCTATTTCGTGACCTTCGTGGAATTTTTACAGAGCATCCTTTGAAATTACAATAATGTTCAAGACACAGTGCGTGTTCATGCTCCCAAATGATGCAGAAGCTAGTCAAACTACACCAAATAGGGTAATTGGTGCTCATTTTTTAGTGCAAAACACGTATTATTATGGTAGAAGACACTGATTTCGCGCCGAAGACGCGAAAATTTTTTGAAAAATGGGCGTCTTACACACGGCAGGAATAAAATTCCTGGGGGGCAACACAATTTCGGGGGGGGGGAATTCCCCCATTCCCCACCGCCCTGGCTACGTGCCTGTCCTTTGCTATAGCCATGGGGGGAAAAACCCACATTTTCGGATTTTGGCTGGAACTTTTTTATTATAAGGGTTATCTGAGAACTTTATATATATACCATCGTACTTGGCGTACTTAGAACTTTCTTTTAAGCCTATTTGCACTTCTCTAAGTTGTACCGTTAGAGCGGTATAATGCAAAAAGTAGCGGGGGGAAAACCCAATGGGGGGGGGGAAACCCAAATGGGGGGGAAATAAACCCACCCCTCACAGGTCTTAAAAATTGTTCTGTCGCAATTCTGACACTTCCAGTGTAAAATTCAACCCTTTTTTAGTTATATAGTATGAACCAAAAACCCCGATCTAAGTAGCTTTTTTTGAGATCAATGTGCCGCTGAAAATGCTGCATCAACTGGCCAGGTTTCATAAAGTTTAACACATAAACATAGGGCAATTTTTGAAAAATGCTAAAAATGCTGTAATTTGATAAAACTTATCATAGGGGTCGCGGTAGCGACCCCTATAATATGAGTGAAAATGGTCGAATGACCGTGTAAAACAAGGCTGCGCAGAAGCTGCGCAGATCCTGCGCAGATTATGTGCGCAAAAAATTGTACGTGTCGAGTTTAGTATGTGTGCGAAGTTTCATCCCCGTACCACTTTCCGTTAAAAAGTTATGCCAAAAATCGCTTACGAGAGTGATGTTTTTTTTCGGTTTATCGCTTTTGATGTCTCATAAGGGGGTTTTGTAGCTTGAATAACTACAGATAGAAAAATTTTTGCCTATGAAACCCATATATATTCTTGTAGTACAAATCAAAAATAAGAAAATAAGCCAGTTTTTATGCCTCCCAGGGCCGGAAAAAATTTTTGGCTGGGGGCCAAAGTCGGCCAAAACGCTAAAATGGCCAAAAAGTATGCTTCAAAGGCGCCTTAATAAGTCAGATTGGGCTATATATGGGGCAATACTGACTATATGGTTAAACAGTACACATATCGGGGTCGTTCAAATGCTATATGATTTTCCGTCTTCGTGCGTAATTTTTCGGTACTGGCCGGCCAAAGTTGGTGAATTTTGGGTCGAACTTTGAACTTAATTTTTTCGCTTATTTTGCTACATGGGTGGCTCAAATTTTGCATACAAAGGTTTTTTGGGACGGAGAATCGATTCCCGCTATCAGTTTTGCTGCACGAGTAACCCAAGTTGCTGGGCTGGTTCCACTTGACCGTCAGAGGGGTCATGTCGGTAACCGCTTCCCGGAGGTCCATAGTAGGCTTTACTTTGCCTCTCCAAACTTTGTCTATAGGGGTTTTCTGGTGCGCCCAGCTCATTCCCGTTGTCCGTTTTGCCGTCTCATCTAGCTGTGCTGGTTCCACTTTGCCGTCTGGAGGGTCCGGTCGGTACCGACTTCCGGGAACACCATATAGGACTGTGCATAGCCCGACAAAACATTGTCTATAGGGGTTTTCTGGTGCGCCCAGCTCATTCCTGGCATCCGTTTTGCCGTCTGACCCACCCATCTTGCTGTGCTGGTTCCACTTTGCCATCTGGAGGGTCAGGTCGGTGGGAGGTCATGGGGTCAAAAATGAAAATTTTCAAAAGTGGTCAAATTTGGTATCAAATGGAAGCGCTAAGCGAGCTGAGCAACATTTGTCATAGAACTGCATGCTCAAAGTGGCTGTAGAGTGCTGTGGTGGGGTGGATTGGGGACTTAGGCGATTTTCGGTCAAAAATGAAATTTTTCAAAAGTGGTCAAATTTGGTACCAAATGAAAGCCCTGAGCGAGCTGAGCAACTTTTGTCATAGAACTGCATGCTCAAAGTGGCTGTAAAGTGCTGTGGTGGGGTGGGGTGGGGACTTAGGCGATTTTCGGCCAAAAATGAAATTTTTCAAACGTGGTCAAATTTGGTACCAAATGAAAGCCCTAAGCGAGCTGAGCAACTTTTGTCATAGAACTGCATGCTCAAAGTGGCTGTAGAGTGCTGTGCTGGGGTGGGGTGGGGACTTAGGCGAATTTCGGTCAAAAATGAAATTTTTCAAAAGTGGTCAAATTTGGTACCAAATGAAAGCCCTGAGCGAGCTGAGCAACTTTTGTCATAGAACTGCATGCTCAAAGTGGCTGTAAAGTGCTGTGGTGGGGTGGGGTGGGGACTTAGGCGATTTTCGGTCAAAAATGAAATTTTTCAAAAGTGGTCAAATTTGGTACCAAATGAAAGCCCTAAGCGAGCTGAGCAACTTCTGTCATAGAACTGCATGCTCAAAGTGGCTGTAGAGTGCTGTGGTGGGGTGGATTGGGGACTTAGGCGATTTTCGGTCAAAAATGAAATTTTTCAAAAGTGGTCAAATTTGGTACCAAATGAAAGCCCTGAGCGAGCTGAGCAACTTTTGTCATAGAACTGCATGCTCAAAGTGGCTGTAGAGTGCTGTGCTGGGGTGGGGTGGGGACTTGGCGATTTTCGGTCAAAAATGAAATTTTTCAAAACTGGTCAAATTTGGTACCAAATGAAAGCCCTGAGCGAGCTGACCAACATTTGTCATAGAACTGCATGCTCAAAGTGGTTGTGGAGTGCTGTGGTTGGCTTGCTTGCTACCGTTGAAAGATATCTATACGTACCTTCATGAGCATATATACATATATAAAATAATAGAAAACAAGAACAAAAAGTGCTCCTTCGTCGCATGTAAAATACATATGAGTCTTCGTAGGCAGGTTGTACATAAGCAAAAACTAGCCTGTAAAATACATATGAGTTCCGTAGGGAGGTTGTAAATTAAGGAAAACAAGTTGCAACCGCTTAACATATGAGCCTGTCCTACAACGAGGCTCATATTGGCGTCACAGTGCATTCCACATTAAAGCCTCATTAAAAAACCTCAGCTTCATCCACATTACGGAAAAATGAATAGACGTCATGGCCCAGGACTGAAGTGAACTACGACTGCTCAAGCTGAACTGTACATGCAACCTGTTTCCTGAAACACTATGGCATACCTCTAATGCATTCTCGAAACACTTTCACATTATACACACGCAGAATGCGTTCCCACTTGGCTGTGAGTCAGAGCGCCTCATGGCGTACCGTATTGAGCATATGCACACTATAATGACTGATCAACATTATATATATGAAGGATAATTTGTAATGAAAAGCTTTATGCAGTATGTATTTATATAAAAGTAAATCTGCAAATTATTCGTATTATGACATACGCCAATATGAGCCTCGTTGTAGGACAGGCTCATATGTTAAGCGGTTGCAACTTGTTTTCCTTAATTTACAACCTCCCTACGGAACTCATATGTATTTTACAGGCTAGTTTTTGCTTATGTACAACCTGCCTACGAAGAGACTCATATGTATTTTACATGCGACGAGGGAGCACTTTTTGTTCTTGTTATTCTATCGTGTAGAGAATGGTTTTTTACGTAGAACTGGCTGTTAAGATCCACAATTGTACCTGTATTGGGTCCTCCAGCTGCGAAATGGCACTTTTAAGGTTTTTAGCCCATAGCTAGCCAGGTAAGCAAAATTGTCCCAATCTGACCGCATAGGATGACGCAGCGTGCTCGATAGTACCGTGCTATATATGTTACGTGCAATATTGAAAAGCGTGCAATTTTGAAATTGCAGGATGTTTCCGTGCAATTTTGAAATTGCACGGTCTTATCGTGCAATTTTGAAATTGCACGGAAACTTCCGTGCAATTTTTAAATATCACGATGTTTACGTGGAATTTAAAAAATTAACGGCAGTTTGCATGCAATTTTGAAATAATGCGGAAAGTATAGTGATTTTTATAAAATTTTGCACATGTTATTTTATTAGCTTTCTAAAGTCGACTTTATTGTTTCAAAAGTTCGTTTTCAGTTTATTTCTATCAAAATGAAAGCTGTACAGTTTCGTATTTCAATTTCTTTGCTGAATATATTATTTTTTAGTATTCCCTTTAACTATTCATTTTCTTTGTTACTGTTCATTCGTATTCACTGAGAGTTGCTGCACTTTTGCCCAGCGTGACACTTTGTAGAACACAATCTTTCCTCTTTTCTGCATCCGCATCTTTTTGTTTTACAATCGCCGGTGCACCCACGGTTTTTTACGTAGAATTGGCTGTTAAAATCCACAATTGTACCTGTATTGTGTCCTCCAGCTAAAAAATGGCACTTTTAAGGTTTTTAGCCCCTAGCTAGCCAGGTAAGCAAAATTGTCCGAATCTGACCACATAGGATGACGCAGCGTGCTCGATAGTACCGTGCTATAGTCTCTAATTGTTTCCGTGTTGAGTTGTTAAAAAATTTTTCAAAAAATTTGAGTGGGTTTTTTCCCCTTAAAGTGGGGTTTTTTCGCCGCCACGTTTGGCAATGTGCCAGACTAACGGTACAGTGGATCGGTCTAATTTTGGCTGTGTGCAAAGAGGAAGAGTTGCCATCATTGCAGATATTTGCAAAACTTTTCTAGCCCAACCCAGTCAAAAGTTACATCGGTCCAAACTTTTGGTAAATTTTTGGATGGTTGAACCAAAAAGTAGTTGTCATTTTCAAAATGTCATAAAATAAGCAGGAGTGAACCAAATGACTTGATCTTTGCATACATAGGTTAGAAAGAGTCGCGCTTCCTGCTGCTATGTTTTGGAGCTCATATCTCCAACCCATGACCCAGGAGGCGGGTGCGTTTTTCCCCCCAAAAAGGGGGTGGGTTTTTTCACCCCATGGCTATATCCTTTTATGCAGTGCTTTTGTGGTGATTTTTTGAAACGCTATAACTTTCGCAATTTTGGGAGTTGGAAAGAGCTTTATGCATCGTTTTAAAGCTTTTTATCTGTACATTCACATGAGTTTACGAAACTGTCAAAATTAGCAAAATAGCAGAAATTTCCTGACATGCTAGACATGACATCTAGCAGGATGAATATAGACCAAAAATTTTTGAACATAGATTTCTCAAAACTAAAGAGTCGGCCAAAAGGTCTTTTTGTGCCACTGTATGAAGGACATATATATGGGCCGAGGGACGTATTTTGGATTTGGCTCAGCAGGTCTTCTTAACGTTCGAGAAAATCGGCCAAATGCACGGTAACACTAAATTTCGCAACTTCGCATCGAGTTTTCTTGCTACTCGACAGGTTTTAGCCCAAAGCAGGAAAAACGTCCCTCCGCAGAAGTACGAATTTCAATTCTTCCAAAAATCGTAGTTTTTGAGAAATCGATGTTCGAAACAAAATAATTGCAGTTTTGCCAAAATGGTTTTCGGACAATTAGCTTAAAGCAATAAAGTCCGGCTAATGGGAATGGGCATTCATAAAATGGGCATTTGGACGCTGTATCGATTGAGTATAGGTAGATAAGCCAATTTTGTCCTTAACATATATATATATATATATATATATATATATATATATATGGCAGTAATTTCGAAAAAACTGATTTCCTCGAAAATGGCCCTAAATGTCGTCGTCATCTTTTTTGACACTAAAACACCGGTTTTATACCGACTTAACCACTGGAGATAGCTCAAAAGTTGTAAAAGCAAAAGTGTTCATTTTCGTATCCTCTTTCCAACCATAACGACCACTCCCATGTATGGCCTACCTACTGGGAACCTAAGGCCAAAAACCAAAACTTTCTTATCTATTGGCCTAAAAATACGGGACTGGTCCCAGAATGTTGAAGAGTACGAAAATAGTCAAAAGAGTTAAAAATACCCGAAAGGAAACCAGCACCTTAAAAATCTTCAGCTTTTATATATAGCAATGTTCACAAAAACATCCCGAAAACTCACAAAAAATCACCAACCTAGACGGCTAACAACAAGCTGTCGAATTATGAAATTCTGTATGTAAATAATTTAAGTTCAGTAAAGATTGGAGGTTCATGTAAGAGTGTGTAACATGTCTGATTCAATCCCTACTTAATCGCTAACCTAATTAAGATAAACGACACGCCCTAAATTTCGCACGGATTTACTTCGCACAAAAAGATAACAGAAATTCAGCCAATTCCAGACAAAAACCATATTCCAAATTCAGAGTACTCTTATAAAAACCGTGTTAAACAGATAAACGCACTTGGGCAAGCACAATATTAAATTTATAAAAAGACCAAACAAGACAACAAACCGTACAGAAGTTCCAACCAGATATGTGGGTGTAACCCCAAAATCCCCCAACCGTAACCTAAGCCGAGCCAAAAAGTCGTAATCACAAAAAATGGCGCCCAAGCCGCCGATCGTTACCAAGTTTGAATCTAGACTGACTAAAGTTGTAATCAAAATGGAGGCGAAAGTGAATTAGCTATGTACGGCGTTGGACCGTACACAGCAGTCAAATTTAGATTGATTTTTCATGAAGTTAGCACCCACTTTTGAATATTTTAGGGTTAAATCAAGGAAATATTCTACAAAGCCTCTGCCGGACAAGTTTTTGCATGGTAATAGCCAAGAGTCCCAACCTTAACATATGTAAGTTTGGCTGCCGAGGCCGAACTCCTCCGACTAGGGTGTCCAAAATAGTCGACCCGCCCAAAATCAGACCCTCGGACAACTCCGGGCCAAAATTGAAATTTTTGCTGGTACTCACTCACTACTCACAGCTACCCCATATTATGCATGTGTGTGACATGTCCTAACTGTAAGCTATCCAACCATATATTTGATTCCCTGCCATGTCTTCTGGCTTCGCCACCGGCGGGTGATATATACTATTTGTGAACAAATGCACAAAAGGAAAATCACTATTAACTTTGTGTAAAATGCCTCTGGGGGCGACCGCGAGCGAGACCAGGGTGCCGAGACCGAGTTAAGCAATTTTTAGCTTAAACTTAGTTTTTACCAGTTTTTGAGGCTTAGATCTAGTATTAGGGGCTTTAACACATGAACATACGTATGGTTTCCGCACCTCGTTAGTTAGTTTTCATAACATTGATTTAAAATTTTCGCCGAAATTACCTAGATGTTTTCAAAAAATTTCCGGTCTCGGTCCGAGACCGAGCCTTTTGTGTGAGCGGGACCGAGACCGAGACTGGCCAAGTCTCGGCTTTTGGGCGAGACCGAGACCCCCAACCCTGCCGCTAGGGCAAAACTAATGCCAAATTCGGGCTCAGCTACCCGAAAAACCTATATATATAACGCATGTTTTAGGTACGTCAACCCCCTTCTGGCAGACGGTCCGGACCCAGGGGTGGTCAGGATCTCCTATCTGGGCAAAAGCTACCTAAAACCTAATGCCAATTTTGAATTCTATGCACCAAAAAATCTATATATATATATATATAGGCGAGTTTTTAGGGCTTCTGAGACCTTCAAATAGAATTTTTGGTCAGTCACGTGACCCCGACCCAGGTCACGTGACCCTAGGCCAAGTCACGTGACCATTCCAGATGGGAAATTATTCCGCCAAATTGTTCTGTGCAACAGAACACAAAATAAAGGGATTCCTAGCTTCCTGCTATCAATAATAAAGGTCAAGCATATTGGCCTGGGTACAGTGTATATATATAGCTCAAAACAAAGTTAATTTTTGCGAAGTTCTCAAACTCCGCGAACTTCGCGAAGCAAGTGACATTTCGCTAAAATTAGAGAAATTCGCGAAAAAGTTAGCGAACTTCGTTAATCGTTAGCTAAATAATTTGAGGGGTTTTCTCCATATCTACTAAAAATTTGCAAAAAAATTGTAAAATCTAATTTGGAATCAAGATTTGGTGCCTTCGCGAAGTTCGCTAAGGTTTAGCGAAGTTCGCATAATTTCGCGAAATCCGCCAAAATTTTAGCGAATTACGCCTAGATTTTAGCGAAGTTTGCGAACGTTTTGCGAAGTTCGCGAAGATTTTAGCAAAGTTCCTTTAAACTTCGTTAAAATCTTCGCGAAGTTCGCTAAAATCTTGGCAAATTTCGCGAAATTATGCGGACTTCGCTAAACTTTAGCGAGCTTCGCGAAGGCACCAAACTTGACTCTAAATTATATTTAAAATTTTTTCGCAAATTTTTGGTAGATATGGAAAAACTCCCTCAAATTAGCTAGCTAACGATTTCGCGAAGTTCGCTAAGGTTTCCGCGAACTACTCTAAATTTAGCGAAATATCATAGGGGTCGCGGCAGCGACCCCTATAATATGTGTGAAAAGTGGCTGGAGACAGCGTAAAATAAGCTGCGCAGAAGCTGCGCAAAATCCTGCGCAGATCCTGCGCAGATTTCATGCGCAAATTGTAGAGCACATCGAGTTTAGTATGTCTGTGAAGTTTCAGCCCTGTATCACTTACCGTTAAAAAGTTGCACCCCGGACCGGTTATGGCGGCGATGTTTTTTTTCCGGTTTCTCCTATTTGATGGTTGTATTGTACATAATGTTCGCCGCTTTCACGTGATCTGCAGCGGTGGGCTAACCTAAAGGGCTATGGGGTCTAGTAGTACCCTCTAAAGAATTTAAGAATCACAACTTTTTTTGCGCCGCAGCTGCGCCACAGCGCCGCAGTGGCGCCGCAAAGTCGGCTCATAGCGAAAAGTGACCATTTTTGTGGTCGTCGCTCAGGTCGAACGTTACGAGCTGGAGCTGATTTCTTTTTATATTCAGAAATTACATATATTGAACTAACTAACGGTCCAGGTTGCATTTCTCTATCACTTCCCTAGCGACCACAGTGGCCCGTCAAAAATGGCGAAAATTCGAAAAATGAAAAATCGACATTTCTCGCTATCTATTCAACTTTGAAAGCTCAAATCTTCCAGACAATGGTTTTCTGGCACGGAGAATCGATTCCCGCAGTCAGTTTTACCGTCAGACCCACCCATCTTGCTGGGCTGGTTCCACTTTGCCGTCGGGAGGGTCAAGTCGGAAACCGCTTCCTGGAGGTCCATAGTAGGGTCTACCTGGCCTCTCAAAACTTTGTCTATAGTGGTTTTCTGGTGTGCCCAGCTCATTCCCGGTATCCGTTTGCCGTCCGACGTGTCTATATTGCTGGGCTGGTTCTACTTTGCCGTCTGGAGGGTCAAGTCGGAAACCGCTTCCTGGAGGTCCATAGTAGGCTCTACCTGGCCTCTCAAAACTTTGTCTATAGAGGTTTTCTGGTGTGCCCAGCTCATTCCCGGTATTCGTTTTGCCGTCCGACGTACCTATTTTGCTGGGCTGGTTCTACTTTGCCGTTTGAAGGGTCAGTCGGGTGGGAGGGTCAAATGGTCGAAAATAAAGCTTCTCAAAAGTGGTCAAGTTTGGTATCAAATGAATGCCCTTAGTGAGCTGAGCAACTTTTGTCATAGAAGCGCATGCTCAAAGTGGCTATAGAGTGCTGTGGTGGGGTGGGGTAGGGACTTAGGCGATTTTCGGTCAAAAATGAAATTTTCCAAAAGTGGTCAAATTTGGTATCAAATGAAAGCCCTCAGCGAGCTGAGCAACTTTTGTCATAGAACTGCATGCTCAAAGTGGCTGTAGAGTGTTGTGGTGGGGTGGGGTGGGGACTTAGGCGATTTTGGGTCTAAAATAAAATTTTTCAAAAGTGGTAAAATTTGGTATCATGAAAGCCCTAAGTGAGCTGAGCAACTTTTGCGGTGTCGGATTTATGCCCTTTCTCAACCGGAATTTAAAGGATAGACATAGGCCCAACACACATATTATCCCCTTTTGTGCGGAGCATTTTTGTTACTTGTACATATATCGCTTGCTTCGCGAACTTCGCGGAGTTTGCGAACTTTGCAAAAAATTAACTTTGTTTTGAGCTATACTGTACCCACTTTGGGCCCGGGGACCGAGAACCAAAATTCGAAGTTCAGCCTGTGCAAAAAAACTTGGGGTCCAAGTTTTTTACATAATATTAATAACACTATGGACCATGCTCTGTATGCATGAAAAGAAAAAATTCCTAGCTATATATCCTGAGATCAGATTGGGTGGTGATTTTTTGTGAACAAGTGATTTTTTGTGAATTCGTCACAAAAATTACACATTCTTATTACTCATGCTACACAAGGGCTACCGGCATGAATTTTGCACCATATGTAGAGGGGGAGGGGGGTCACTGCCGTTCCATATATACCAAAAGTTTTTCGATCGGACTTCATTTGCGAAATTGCCAGCAAAAATTCAATTTTTGATTTTTTGTGAACATTGCTATAATCGCAACATACGTGGGCAAGGTCATTCTCCACAGGGTGTACCAGATATTATTTTGCGCGGTCCTCCTTCGCACTGTGGGGGGGGGAGACAACGGAGAGAAGCAAGGGCGGTGAACACATTCCAGCGTTTTTTTTCAAAATCGGATTTCATCAAATTTTCGTCATTTTTATTTTCTGAACGTCATTTTTATTTGTCCAACGTCAAAAATAAATTTTTGCAGAAATGCAGTTTTGTTTTGATTTTAGGATATATATATTCCTAATTTAGGTTGAATTTTACATTTATTGAATTTGAGCGAAAATAATAATTTTTTGCTAAAATCGCACGACATTTTAAGCTTTTTCTATCCAAAAATCTGGTAAAAACTTTGGAAATATGAGTATACGCGCGAGCAAAATTTTGTTGACATGCCTTTTTTCTGTTTTTCCTGTTTTCTTTTTCCTATATTCAAATCGCGACGACGGGGCTGCCCTCCAGATCTATCCCTAGTAGTTATAACATTTATACAATAAACGTTCTTAAACATCCTGGTCCGTACGTATATAAGCTCTCACTCCATTCTAGCCGAGATAATACGAAGAGAAAGTTTTCATTTTTCAAAGAAAATATTCAGCGAAAATGGTATGAGAAGCAATAAGCATGCATCAAAACGCAATTGAAGGATGTAGCATGAAGTCTCGTAATCTATGGCTTTGTATATAGATATACTGATTGACTATTCAAACATAGTCGAAGCTTAACATAAATCAAAAGGACTATAATAGAAAGAGCGGGGGTTTGGGGGCGGCCGCCACCAAAATCTGAGAATTTTTTGAAAAATCACTGTTAAAACATAATAGAAACTTTGCATTCTTTTTTTAAATTTGAGTGCTACTTCCACATTTTGGCTTGGTCATTCTTTCGTCATTTTTATTTTGGCGTCGTCAAAACTATTGTTCATTTCTGCAAACGACGCTATTTTTGACCAAAAAAAACCTAGACACATTCTCACAACATTTTCAAAATCTATAATCGCAAATATGCAGCGGCAGCCCCATCTTGAGTTTCCTACTCCTTTTTTGCTAATTTCATAAACAGCAATGTGCTCTCTGAGTCTTTCATTTTGTCGCAGAATTTAAATAGCACAACTTTTAATTAACTAGTTTCTCTGAGTAATTGATGCTGACTTGCGCAAGTTTGACATTATAAGCAGCGCTCGCGGTCCCCCTGATTTTGCTTGCGCACTGCGCGGTCCCCCCTGAAATTAGGGTGTACCTGGTAGACCCTCAGTACACCCCTTGCGCATGTATGAATCGCAAAAAATGACTAATTTTATGTGTTTTTAAGCTAAAATAGCGAAAATTTGGTTTAAAATCCGGCGAAACCGGAAACATTTTTGAAAATTTAGGGAAAAAATGAAAAATGGTAAAATTTGGTAATTTTTCGGGTTATATATAGTTGGATATCGGAATTTCTGGAGGGCGGCATTTTGTGGGTTGTTCCTCGAATGCGGGGGGAGGTCGACGAACGGGGGGCGCCCCACCCTCCAGTACATAAAATAGAGGTAAAGGAAAGTTGCACCCGCTGACATAACATAAAATAGGACATTTACAGTAAGTAAATGGAATAATATCGTATATTTATTAACAACTAATCGTGAGAACCAATGGACAAAAGTGACAGAATACCGAACCCTGTACAGGCAAATATATATACCACAAAAACTGAAATAAGAAATAAAAGTAAAGTGCAGTAAAGTGAAGTGAAGCATTTTAAGTTTAATAAAACATTTTAAAAATAATTGAAATCTACCAAAACGACTCAATGCAAACAAGCGGAAACATTAGTGCTGGAGAGTGGGTTAATGGATGGGATTATTGTGATAAGGGCAGATTATCATAATTGATCAAAGTTGATCAAAGTATTCAAAGTATCATAAACCAGCCCCCTTCTCAGTTCTTCTGATTTTCGGAAGCCCTCCTCCCTAGTGTACTTTAGTTACGTACGTACGTGTCTTACTGTGTCTTCAGCACCTAGATTATGGTTGATACCTAGAAGCTTTAGCTTAGTATATACCTATATATCTTGTATAGCAAACGTCGCCGAATTTTTAAGATATTTTGTAGATGCCGTCTTGGTGAGAACGTGTGACATTGTCTCATTTCATGGTTTTCGATGCATTCCCATCATATAAAATGTCTATACGGGTATTAACTTATGGTATATATATATAGAGAATATGCTTTTGCCTTTGTTATATATTAATACGTATGAGTTTGGTTTAGCCCTGCAGGGTTCTGGCCAGGGTGTCCTATAGGCATATATTGATTGCGCCTTGAGTGTATGCATAATTGGAGAGGAACAGGACCCTGTCCCTTTTAGCCTACAGCTTTCTCCGTTTTGCGTATGCTTTACGTATATATATATACATTTTCGTGAAGATATATATATTTTTATATATATATATATTTATATATATATATATATACATATTCGTGAAGATATATATAGAGTGTATACGTATATACGTTATATAATGCCAGGGATATGTCCGTATAAGCTCCGACGTAGGTATATATATATCCATATTCGATTTATATGTACGTACGTATACGTTTCTATGCTTAAGCATATGCTTAAAGAATGGTTTGGGTACATATAATTTTGCTAGACTTTCCTTTTGCACTGCCGGTCGGACTCTATTTCATTTTTTCTCTCTCTCTCTGGGCGCTGTTGGTTGGCTTAGGCTTTATGGGGAGGAAGGCTTAGCACTTTAATGATGCTAATCTAAGTCTTACTGTGGTTCAGGAGGGCTACGTGTACGTATATATATATAAGTATATATGCTAGTGCATATGAAACAGACATATATATAAATGAATGTCATTTTGTATCAGTAGCATATCTATGCTTAAGTATACATATATGTATATATACTGTATGTATATATGTGTATATATGTATATAATGTATGTGTGTACGTGTTTCAGGCAGGACCTTTAAGAATGTGTTTTGGGCAAGCGTAGGAACATGTTACGTCTTTAAGTCGACAGTAGATCTCTCTTTCTTTCCTTTCCTTCGGTTAGCCTAACCTTCCTGCCTTCTGGATGGTTCTGTGGAACGACTGCTGTGTTGGTTGGTTCTAGTAATTTTCTCTTTTTTCTGAATTTTTTCAGCTAAGGCATTGCATAATATATAGGGGATTTTTCACGGTGGGGGACAGCCTTCACCGCCCCCCCCCCTCCGAAGTTCTGCGATTTCTAGGTTAGGTAAGCTGTTTAAGAATCAGTGGGTTTAAACTTCTGGGTGCGCCTGGGTAATATAATGCCATTCCTTCGCATAATAAAATTTATATAAACGTGTATATCACGTATATACGTACGTTACGTATTATATTTATTTTGTGTTTGTTTGTCTGGAGTCCCGATTGACAGCCATTTTTGCAGTTGCATTCATTCTTTGTTGATGTGTCTTTTTGGGCCCTAAATGACAGGGAGACATGTGTCAGTCAGCATGTTTCATTGCCTTGAAATTATGCTGTACTGATGTACGATGTATATATATATATAGCTTAAACTGCACAAATATAATGTAGATATATATATATATATGGGCGTTATGCAATGTTAAGTTCTGTAGAATTGTTTAAACTGTGAGATCTACTTGCATACGTATATACGTACTGTCTTGGCGAAGCGAATAATGTCATTTTAAAATGTTTCAGTCAGTTGAGTTTCAGTTTTTTGACACTAAGTTCTATGTATATATATATGTATATAAATTTTGTCCACTAGCAATAGTACGTGTATTATGTTGGTGCATGTCCGTTTATAATATATATGTATTCGTGTTTGTAATTTTAGTTGTGTATATATATACGTAATATACATACATATATATATATATATACTGTATATATATTCAAATATATACTGGACATTTGGAGTGACTTTAAAGTGTATCAAGTGTTATTAAGTGTTCAATTTGTACACATTTCATTCATTCCTGTTTCCCATAGGTAGCTTTAAAATTAGATTTTGTATTTTAATAGGCTTATGAAGCGGTCTGCATGTGTTGTGTAGATGTGCAACAGGAAAATACAGTGGTATACGTAGTGTACGTGTACGTACGCGTACCGCACACCTACGATAAATTTAATAAAATAAAATTAAATAGATGCATGATTATGAAAGGGAAAACTCATCAGACTGAAGCAAAAGTGAACACAATTTTATTCTGTGGTCACAATCGGCAAGAGGGGCGCCCCTGTGAGTTGGAGCGGGGTCGAGTGAAAGGGGACCAAAAAAGTGGGAGTGGAGTGGGGGGCAGGGTTTTTCCCTGGAGGGGCCTTCAATTTGGGTCTTATCTCGATTACCCCCCCACAACTCAAAATCTTTAAAACGACCAAATGAGCTAAAATTTGGTGTGGGTATGTTTTCGACCACGCTGAGTTCAAATATTGCAAAATTTTTCGATTTCGCGAAATTCGATTTTTCGATTTCTAGGGGGGGACCAAGGGAAACCGAAAAATTTTTGTCTTCGATTGTGCTGAAAAGATGTATATAGGGGGTTTCGGGGCCGTAGAACTCGAATGTGAAGTCCGTTTTTCGATTCAGCTTTTCGTTAGCTCAGTATATACGTATATCTAAAAAAATTTTCGGTTTCCCTTGGTCCCCCTTTTAGAAATCGAAAAAAAGCGAATTTCGCGAAATTTCACCAAAAATGTAGGCCTCATTAAGGGGGGGAAGCCCAAAATCCAGGGGGGACGATTTCGGGAGGGGTGACCGGTTTCGGGAGGGAAAGTCAATTTCAGGGAAAGTCAATATTTCAAGAAAATATTCGGATTTAGCCCCATATATACCTACCTCAGGGGGCTCCCCGACCAATTTCCCTCTTCTTAAATCTTGGTAGAAGAAAAAGCCTGATGTATATATACCTTTATATATATGCGCAATCTTTAGTTTTCCTACATTATATACTCCTTTGTTTGTGTGTTTTGCTGGGTAGATAGATTTCTGCTGTCATATGGTTTGATGAATTGCGTGAATTTTTGATAGATGTTAGTCAGCAACAATTTTTCCAGTCGGTTTCTGATTGATGAAGCTTTACGTATTAGTACTTACGTATTTGTATGCTTATTACAAAATCCTGATTCCTATCCGTGTTGCCATATATATTATATATGCGAATATAATGCAGTGTATAAATTAATTATACATATACACGTGTATATATAATATTTAAATATTTCAGGTGACACACAATCTTACCCCCTTTATATAAACGTTATGTAATTATGTATTTATATTATATATTTATTTGCAATGGAATTTGATTAATGGGAAGCTGCAACGCAGTGGTTTGTTGGTTAAATTTCGGCATCGAATTTTTGCTTGGCAACGATTTCTGTGACCGGTGTATTGTGATAAACGTATCGAATTTTTGTGCTACATTTCGCCATCTTTAACTTCTATCTATATAATGATGAATTTAAGCTGATATGCTGGTTCAACTATTTCTGCCCCAATCTATCTACTTATTTCATTGAAGGAGGAATTTCCAATCCAGTGCCGCCGTCGCTCCCGGTTCACCCCTTTCCACTTGGATTGGACCCACCCAAATTCTTTTCCCTGTTTCATTTTCATTTGATTTTTTCAATTTTCAATTTGGCTTCCTGATCGAATCGAATCGACTGATGCGCACGTTTACCATCTCCGTGATCGGACTGAGTGGGACGGAGCGTGAGACGGGCGGAGTGGGCGTCGGGAAGTCCTGTCTCTGTAACCGGTTTGTCCGACCGCCGGAGGATGACTATCAAACAGAGCACATATCTAACGTTTCCCAGGTAATGATGCAAATTAAGTGTATGCTTGAGCTCTGTTCTTGTGTGGCTATTTTTAAATGGATTACTTTGAGTTGATACTGTATATATATATATATATACATATATATATAATATATATATATATAATCATAGGGGTCGCGGTAGCGACCCCTATAATATGAGTGAAAATGGTCGAATGACCGTGTAAAACAAGGCTGCGCAGAAGCTGCGCAGATTCCTGCGCAGATTATGTGCGCAAAAAATTGTACGTGTCGAGTTTGGTATGTTCCTGAAGTTTCATCCCCGTACCACTTTCCGTTAAAAAGTTATGCCAAAAATCGCTTACGAGAGTGATGTTTTTTCCGGTTCTCCGCTTTGACGTTTGGTAAGGGGGTTTTGTGGCTTTAAAACCAACAGATAGAAAAAATTTTGCCTATGAAAACCATATATATTCTTGGAGTACGCAACAAAAATAAGCCGACAGGCTAGTTTTTATGCCTCCCAGGGCAGGAAAAATTTTTGGTGGGGGGCCAAAGTCGGCCAAAACGCTAAAATGGCCAAAAAGTATGCTTCAAAGGCGCCGTAATAAGTCAGACTGCGCTATATATCGGGCAATACAGCCTATATGGCTGAATAGGACGCATTTCAGGGTCGTTCAATTGCTATATGATTTTCCTGCCGGGGGCGTAATTTTTGGGTACTGGCCTGGCAAAGTTGGTGAATTTTGGGTCCAACTTTGAACTTAGTTTTTTCGCTTATTTTGCGACCTGGAAGGCTCAAATCTTGCGTACAAAGGTTTTTGCGGACGGAGAATCGATTCCAGCTATCAATTTTGCCGTCCGACTCATCCATCTTGCCAGGCTGGTTCCACTTTGCCGTCTGGAGGGTCATGTTGGCAACCGTTTCCTGGCTGGCTAGGCTCTACTTGGCCTCTCAAAACTTTCTCTATAGGGATTTTCTGGTGTGCCCAGCTCATTCCCGGTATCCGTTTTGCCGTCCGACGTGTCTATATTGCTGGGCTGGTTCTACTTTGCCGTCTGGAGGGTCAAGTCGGAAACCGCTTCCTGGAGGTCCATAGTAGGCTCTACCTGGCCTCTCAAAACTTTCTCTATAGGGGTTTTCTGGTGCGCCCAGCTCATTTCCGGTGTCCGTTTTGCTGTACAACGCACCCATTTTGCTGGGCTGGCTCCACTTGACCGTCTGCAGGGTCAGGTCGGTAAGGGGTCAGGTGGTCCAAAATAAAATTTTTCCAAAGGTGTCAAATTTGGTATCAAATGAAAGCCCTAAGTGAGCTGAGCAACTTTTGTCATAGAACTGCATGCTCAAAGTGGCTGTAGAGTGCTGTGGTGGGGTGGGGACTTAGGCGATTTTCGGTCAAAAATGAAATTTTTCAAAAGTGGTCAAATTTGGTAACAAATGAAAGCCCTAAGTGAGCTGAGCAACTTTTGTCATAGAGTTGTATGCTCAAAGTGGCTGTAGAGTGCTGTGGTGGGGTGGGGACTTAGGCGATTTTCGGTCAAAAATGAAATTTTTCAAAAGTGGTCAAATTTGGTACCAAATGAAAGCCCTAAGTGAGCTGAGCAACTTTTGTCATAGAACTGCACGCTCAAAGTGGCTGTAGCTGGGCTTATTCTAGTGGGGGGGGTGGGGGCCCCCCCATAAACACCCTTCCCCCCAAAAATCGTTCCCCCCCCAAAAATCGCCCCCCCCCCCCAAAAAAAAAGTGGGTGCCCCTTTTGGTACCAAATTTTGCCCTGAAAAAATCGCTCAGAAGGCCAAATTTTCAAAAATTTTCCGGCTTCGCCGGACATTTTTACTCAGTTTTTGCCCTTTTCAACACTAAATCTGCTTATTTATGCTATAAAAATCAACTTTTATAGTATATGCCAGAAAAACAGCGCTATTTTTAGCATATTTTTCGAAAAATTTTCGCCCCCCCAAAAATTCCTTGCCCCTCGGACCTTTGGGGGGGCCCCCCCAAGAAGCCCCCCCCCCAAGAAAAAATCCCTAGAGTAAGCCCAGTGTAGAGTGCTGTGGTGGGGTTTGGTGGGAACTTAGGCGATTTTGGGTCAAAAATAAAATTTTTCAAAAGTGGTCAAATTTGGTATCAAATGAAAGCCCTAAGCGACCTGAGCAACTTTTGTCATAGAATTGTATGCGCAAAGTGGCTGTAGAGTGCTGTGGTGGGGTGGAGACGTAAGCGATTTTGGGTCAAATAGTATATATATATATCTGCTTGCGCATGGTGATCGGAAATATATTATGTTGGTTCTTTTTTGCGCATACATATGTAAAAGAATGGAAAACAAGAACCAAAAATGCTCCTTCGTCGCATGTAAAATACATATGAGTACTCTCAGGCAGGTTGTACAAACACGGAAACTAGCCTGTAAAATGCATATGAGTGGCGTTGAGGTTGTAAATTAAGGAAAACAACGGCTTAACTATGAGCCTGTCCTACAACGAGGCTCATATTGGCGGCACAGTGCAGCCTTCTTAAAGATCATCAGGTCATCATATTAACGAAAAAACGAATGAATAGACATAACATGTTAACATTGTGGCTTGAAAGAAATGGACAGAACGAAGTGAAGTGCCACACTGCGACACCTCAAGTTTAACTGCACACATGCAAGCTGATGTTTCCCGAAACACCATGGCACCTACTATTTCCGGAAGCACTATAGTACACCTACTGTATTCTCGGAACACTATGACACACTACTCTCACATACGTAACGTAGAGTCAGAGCGCAAAGTGGCATGCCGTATAATGCGTATGCACAGTATAATGTCTTAGCGACAAGATGTGTGAAGGACAATTTTGTAATGAAAAGCTTTACGTGCTATTTATATGAAGGTCAAATATCGACAAATTATATTATGACATACGCCAATATGAGCCTCGTTGTAGGACAGGCTCATAGTTAAGCCGTTGCAGCTTGTTTTCCAACCTCAACGCCACTCATATGCATTTTACAGGCTAGTTTCCGTGTTTGTACAACCTGCCTGAGAGTACTCATATGTATTTCACATGCGACGAAGGAGCATTTTTGGTTCTTGTATTTATATATATATATATATTTATATATATGTCGTAGTAATTTCTGTATTCAGTAAATACTGTATTTACTGGCCGATTTCAGTAAATAACGGTATTTACTAGTAAGAATTGTATTTTCTTTAAACGTCCTATCTTTACACGTAAATACCATTTTTACTGAAACTCGTCCAGTAAATACTGTATTTTCTAGTAAATTCTGTATTTCATCTTAAACGCCTTTGTCTTTATGTGTGGCTAGGAAAACAAAGGACATGCCGACGTCATATTTAAAGTCGAAAAGATAGGTCATGCATAGTAACAATATGTACAAAGGGGGTGCATGAAGATAAACTTCAGAAGTTTAAAACAGTTAACAAAATTAAAAAATAGTGTAATGTTAATCCAGTTAACACATTAAAACCAGTTTTGCTAACACTTTAAATCTTAATTACAGAAACACTATAAGTTTACTTAAAGTTTTAATATTTTTTTAAAATTAGGAAAAGCAAATTTAAGACTATAATGTAACTAATGAATTTTTAATTAATCGTAATTCATTAAGAATATATAATACCTGTGTAAATATATCTGTTTTGATTTTGAAAGCTGTGTTTTAAAAGCTAAAATAATTTTTAATTTTGTAAACTAATGTTTTAAGCTTCTAAACTATATCTTCATGCACCCCCGCCTTTACTATGCATGACCTATCTTTTGACTTTAAATATGACGTCGGCATGTCCTTTGTTTTCCTGGCCACACACAAAGACAAAGGCGTTTAAGATGAAATACAGAATTTACTAGAAAATACAGTAAATTTACTGGACTAGTTTCGAAGTAAAAATGGTATTTACGTGTAAAGATAGGACGTTTAAAGAAAATACCATTCTTACTAGTAAATACCGTATTTACTGAAATCGGCCAGTAAATACAGTATTTACTGAATACAGAAATTACTGCGACATATACACGACTTTGACTATGACGATGGGTACGACTTTGATAGTACATTAACTTAGGTGTTGCCCTTAGCTTTCGAATGAGCGATAGTTTGTCTCTAGACCCTGTGGTTATGGAAAAATTAAAATTTTTCCTTTCGGGAAAATCCAATGCAGGAAAAACCCACCCCGGTTTTCTGCTGGAAGCTTGCCACAACAAGTATCATGGGG
>JASAND010009711.1:0-19363 GCA_030248195.1 Trissonchulus latispiculum
ATATATATATATATATATATATATATATATATATATATATATATATACGAGTCGATTTCTGGGATGCTCGCAGGTAGAACGGACAACCTGAAAAAAATCGATTTTCTTCTTTCAATGCCAGTTGGTTAGGATTAGTAGGCATAGTAAAACCTGCAAATATCAGCTTGTTTTGATAAGCGGTTAATGAGTAAAGTTCATCTGTGTGATTTTGCCATGGCAGCTAAATGGCGAATTTTACTTCTGGACTTTGTTCCACTGTATTGAAAGACATAGACGTGGTACAGTGTTACTTTTGGTCCTCAAATGGTTCATAGAGCTCTACTATGGCTATGCAAAAGGCGTTCTTCTTCAGCTGTCATGTAGTTTCCGAAAACTGCAGTTTTAAGATTACTGACCCCACCAGTCGGGAGTTGTGTGAAGTAAGTTTATTCGAGCTAGAGAGCTTATTACTGCGAGGCGGGACGCAATTTTTTAATATATCATTTTTAGGATCATAATAAACCTGCTGGCCAAAAATGAGCCAAATCCCAGACCCAGATTTGAGATATGGCTCTTCAAAGTTCGAAAAATTACCGATTTTGGGCCAAACCAGCGATTAAGTCAAGTTTGGGCCACCATAGCCGACTAATGGGAAAACATAATGAGCTAATTTTTTCAGCACATAAACTGGGAACCATAGACAGTGTTTTAAATCAATTTCAGCAAAATCTGAGAAATTTTAATTTTTGCGATTTTTTGGTCGCATTTTGGGTGTTGAAAAATCGAAAAAAATAAAAATTCTCAGATTTTGCTGAAATTGGTCTAAACACTGTCTATGGTACCTAGTTTATGTGCTGAAAATATTAGCTCATTATCTTTTCCCATAGTCGGCTATGACGGCCCAAACTTGACTTAGTCGCTGGTTTGGCCCAAAATCGGCGATTTTTCGAACTTTGAAGAGCCATATCTCAAAACTGGGTCCGGGATTTGCCTCATTTTCGGGCAGCAGGTTTATTATGATACTAAAAATGATATATTAAAAAATTGCGTCCCGCCTCGCAGTAATAAGCTCTCTAGCTCCAATAAACTTACTTCGCACTACTCTCGACTGGTGGGGTCGGTAATCTTAAAGCTGCAGTTTTCGGAGACTACATGACAGCTGAAGAAGAACGCCTTTTGCATAGCCATAGTAGAGCTCCATGAACCATTTGAGGACCAAACGTAGCACCGTACCACGTCTATGTCTTTCAATACAGTGGAACAAAGTCAAGAAGTAAAATTGGCCATTTATCTGCCGTGGCAAAATCACAAAAATGGACCTTACTCATTAACCGCTCATCAAAACAAGCTGATATTTGTAGGTTTTACTAGGCATACTAATCCTCATCAACTGACATAGTAAGAAGAAAATCGATTTTTCAAGGTTGTCCGCTAACAACGACTCCAGATCTGAACCACTCTGAAATCCACTCATATATATATATATATATATATATATATATATATATATATATATATATATATATATATATATAAATATATCCATCAAAAAACGTTCAATCTGCTGCTGTATCACAGTTTTTGAAGCAAGTGCTATGCAAAACTGATGAAATTGCTGGAATTGAGCTCCATAAAATTACCATAAAACACCTAATTAGATACCAGCAATGCATCGGACACGATGTGGCTGAATACAACAAGAGTAATCCATAAAAGCATTCAGCGTGTACTACAAAGGATTGAAACCGACTTGTTTTAGAACTGATTGCTTAAAGACTCTGATAAGCGCTAAAGACGTCAGAATCTGAATCATTATTGGTACCATCTGGCGGATGGAACATTTTTAGCTTTATTTCAGTTATGATCTCAACCTCAACCCCTCTGACTTTCAACCTAAATCTGGTGCCTAAACAAGCTAATGTTTTCGAATATGGCGAAGCTGACGTACACGGAACTGGACGATTAAAATCATCGTGGTTACCAACTACCCTTAGAGTCTCTTAATTAATTTTGAAAATGCTTTCGAAATCAGCTAGATAGGATCCAAGCGAACGTTTCGGTTCAGCAATTTTCATTGTTGAAAACGGCGCATTTGACTGATGGCTACCAGATTAGCTTGAAAACTAATAATTCAATGACACCGGCTCAATAAATTTTGGATTGCTTTATGTGGGCTATTTGACACAAACTCTTCAAGTTTTGGTTGACATCCTATGTTCAGTTCATGTATGAACGCAAGAGTGTTTAAATACCATCTTCCCCCTTTCCTTTAGTTTTAGTGAAACAGCGTATATCAGTAATCCTATTTTTCGGGTAATTTTCTTACCCCTTGTGGCCAATTTTCTTACCCCTTGTGAGAGCAATTTCGGGACCCCTTGTGGGCGATTTCGCCGAGGGGGGAAATTCCCCCTTCCCCCCACCTTGTCCACCTGTGTACATCAAAAAACCCTGGACTACCAGGGGCCGATGTTATAAAAATAGGGTTAACGCTAACCCGTGTTAACTCCATTTTGAGGTTAACCCTAAAATTTTTGGGTTAGGTTAACCCTTTGGGTTAACCCTATATCATAAAGCATTTTTGGGGTTAGATTTAGTTAACCCGGTTATCATTTGAGTTAACCTCGATTTTAACCCCAATTAGTTCATGAAATCAGCTGACCCAACTGGCAAGGATTTAACCCGGTTATTTTCGGGGTTAACCCCATTTCTAACTCCAATCTTTATTTTTGAACCCTTTTCATGAAAACTGGAAATAATAAGTTTTAAGTAAAAAACGAAGTTCAAAAATCCCATCACGAAGAAAAGCAATATGAAAACTGTATTCCACTCAGTTTTCAAAAATTTCGATATTAGTTTTTTCATCCAATCTCATCAGGGTTAACTGCTTTAACCCCGACTTTAACCCGGGTTTGAAACCCAGGTATTGTTATAACACAGGGTTAAGGGTTAACCCTAACCCTAACCCTAACCACTCTAGCGAAACCCGGGTTTCGCTAACCCCATTTTTATAACACTGGGTTAGGATTGATAACCCGGTCTCTAACCCGGGTTAGCGATTTAACTGGATTAAATCGCTTTATAACATCGGCCCCAGCCAGCATATCATCTTGTCTGCTACCCACTATTGCGAGTACGTATATTTCACATTGCTGCTTTCACTTGTCCACGTCGGGAATCGTGCATTCATAACATGGCCAAATTGCACTACCTGTTGTCTGCAAACCCTTTGAGTGTCACTGTTTTTTATGAAAACTCGTCGGTTGGTCAAAAGTATACTGTCTGATGAGATGGCCTAACGAAGCTGAACGATTCGCTGCTGAAAATATTCCATTCGCAAAATTTGGTTTCTTATCGAAATCACATTTGCACAGTATAGTGCAATCTTCTTAATAATAGTGCTATTATGTACTCTTGTGTAGCTGAATTGCTGATCAACCTAACTCAATTATCCGACAAGTAATTATTGTGTGGTTCTGTCTGTCGCCCAATAGATAACACGCCAGGCTTTCAGGGTCATCGTCGGGAACCCTCGCCAAACCATAAACTTGCACATGTACATACAGCTGTCCATACTACCTACTACCTAAGCAATTAGTGTAATCTGCCAAAATAACAAGACTAGATAAGTGATTTAATACACAGTACGTACCAGTCATGTGCAGGAGGGGGAGTTCTGGAGGGGGGTTCGGCCGCCGGAAAACCGGATTCTTCCGGATTTTTGTTCAAAAAACCGGAAAACTCCGGATTCTGGGGAGGGGTGAGGTCCAGGGAAGGGTGAAGCCCACCCCCAGACCCAAACCGGCGGCCCAGGGCCGCCGGAATACCGGATTTTTCCGGTTTTTTACCCAAAAAACCGGAAAACTCCGGATTCTGGGGGTGATGTCCAGGTCGGGGGCTCTCAAACCCCCCCCCCCAAGCACATGTATGGCACGTACTAGCAAGGAGCACTAGGAACTAACAAGCAGTCAAATCCAGATAAACCATACACATATACACAACAAACTTCAATTGCCTAATTTGAGCTTTGAGTGGACCTTAGAGCCACCTTATGTCCCCCGGGGAAATCTCAGATGCGGAAGACACCAGAATGAGCACTCAAACAGAGGCAATTAGGTGTTTATCGGGTGAACCGACCAGTTAGATCAGCGCCAACTGGAGTTGGAAGGAATAGAAGCACAACTGATGTCCTGGGTAGTTTTCGTGGAAGACCCTCAAGTATTCGGGGATAAGAAAAGTCCCCACCAGCCAGAAGTTTAGCGCTCCCCAAGTTTGATCCCCCGCCCAATATATTTACATCCCACCTATCAACACCTCCCCGACCACGCAAACACAAGAATGACAATAGTTTAGCCAAACGCTAGCTAAGGCCGAAAAAGTGTTGGACGTGTGCCAGGTATTCTAACTATGCATAAATGCGTATTAACATACTACCTCTTCACTTGTTATTAGTCTTTCGCAATTCTTCAAATGTTCGATTGCATGTTTATTCAGGCGCACTATTTCTAACTATTTAGCACCCTTTTTGTAGAACAACTTTGTCAGCCAACAGACAAAGTATAAGAAAACACTCGTAGGAAAGCTTGTAAACTTGGTAGGCACTTCAGTCAATTCAATTATGGTTTAGTGGTGTATAGTCAGAACGTCTGACATTAGCTTGAAGGGCTGGACCTAGTACTTTTCTTGTATCTGCTCGGTTACTGCGTTAGCAATACACGCTGACTGTCGCTTCCTGTCTTGGTTTTGTCCTATGCTTTCTTCGTTCACCAACACTTGGGTGAAGCGCTAAAAATTTTGTGTTGTGTTTGCTTCAGCCAAGCCTAATCTTACAATGGAAACTACCACAGGATTAGAATCATACTCTGAGGAACCGCCAGAAACAACTACATCGGCTGTTTCACCCAATCGACTCTTTGAGTCTTTACTACTGTCTGTAAGTGTCAAGTAAAAATAAATCTTAAAATAAGGTGTTTTACCAACGTGTAGCAGCTACAGTAGGAACACTTACGATTCTATGAAGAATGTTGAAATTGAACACATCACAGCCAAGCATGCTCAGGATGCGAAATCCGAAAGAAAGGAACCGAACATGATTTTTCCGGTTGTTTGCCAAAAATATCGGAAAGCCCTGGATTCTGGCGGGACTCAGCAAACTTTCTAGAGGAGAGAGCTCCAGCTAGGGGGTGAGGTTCTTACCTCAATCACACGTGCAGTAGTTCCTATTTCGGGGGTATCCAGGCATCTCCGTGATACTCATAAAATCTGAGAATATCTACTATTGCTTGGCTTAGACTCAAAACTCAATGGAATGCAAGTAGCATTAGAAACTGCATAATATTAGAATTAGGTGTTGAGGTATATTTGCTGCACGTACTATTGCAGCCGCATATCATCAAGTTCTTGGTAGCAGATTACTGGATCAAATGGCTGGGACTGGTTTGGTCATTTTTGGGGGTGATCGTCTTAAGCGTTTATGCTGTCAATACAGTAGCCGCGTTTTTTGCTTTTCCTGTCACGGTTGTTACTGAGGTATATGGATCCGACTTCATAGCATATCAACTTGTTAGTAAGAATGCAACAACAGCAATTAAATAAAATCGGATTATATTTGTTTTGGATTTGGGAAGGATCAACTGAATAGGTACGTACGGTTGGGCTAACCTTTTCAGGGGGTAGGGAAAATAGGAAAATCTGTCTTGTAACTTTAGTTGATTTTCTTGTGAGCAATTTTTATCTCTTCCTGATCTTTAAAACTATCAGTTCAACAACCAAGCGTGGTTGGTAGGCTTTGTTCTAGATATCCTTTTGCTAGATATGTAAGTTACAAAAAATTCATCAATATTTTCAATCCGGTTGGCAAGCTTTTTCTGTACAGCCCGCCTTGCTACAGACAGAAAGGTGTTTTAGGTAAGATTAAGGCTTAGCTTTGGCTTAGGCATATCCTCAGGATTGAGATTAGCTATTGGTTTGTTTCCCAAAAATCGAGATTATGGATTTGAGGTTTTGCTTAGTAGCGTTTCCTTTAAACTACGGTGCGGTTTGACGTTTAGGCTTAGACATATGCATAGGCTGGCTTAGTCTTGGCGTATCGCATCTACAATGCTTGAGATTAAAAACAATAATCATTGCATTATTACCTATGTGTAGCTCTCATATTTTGACAGTTTTCTTAAAGAGATTTATTCTCTAAAATCAATCACTACATACAATAACAACAAGCAATGATTTCATGGTACGATTACAAATAGTGGGACAGTCAATTATTACTGTCTATGCATCTAGAATCATATGTAACAGTTATTCGTAACAAAATGCTTTTACGCGTGTATAGAATTTTTCTTGCACTTAGTTGTGTTTCTGTTTTCCTAAAAGTTGATTGCTTTCAGTTTCGTCGCACTTAATGTTTATGCACCATATTAAAAGTAATATTAAGCATCGCTAAGTTAACCATATAGTTTCTATGGTTTTCATGAACTTTGTCCCCCTGCATGGCTGTATGTTTTCTTAAGACTTCAATGATGTAGAAAACGAGTAATTAATAAACTTATAATACGAGAAGCTGTGTATGAACTACAGAATGATAGTCAATGCTGTGGAGTGCTAGTTATAGTGAATACCAATTTCATTCTAGGCGGTATTTCCTGTGCCTAACTTTCAATTCACCGTTGTAACAATGCTTTGAGATACCGGACTGGGCTAAAGGCAATGAGCATAAAACTTAAAGCCAATATGGTTTACTGAAGACGCATTAGATAACAACCAAGCTTTTGTTTCATTATGTTATCTCTACTTAAGCTAATGTTGATAAACAAATTACGTCATAACTTTCTTGTATTTTTCGTGTTTGCAACTCCTAGGTTTAATATGAACAGTTATAAATTGATGATGTTTCTAACTTATTGTACCAAACAATCTCAGCCTTAAAGCAAATTTTAAATTACACACATAGTTTGTCCACCTTGCTAAAACACGAAAACATAGGATAACCAGTACTGAACATGCAGTCTAACGGACGCACACGTTCAATTCTGCACAATTGTTTTGCAATTATAGTAATTATTGTGTACTTTATGAATTAAGAACAGCAGCGCAGGCTAGATTTCAAAGTAGTCTACATCTGCAGAGCATGCTGAATCGCAGAATTCCGAGTCAAAATGAGTCCATATGATGGTTTGAACAAAATCCTCTATTTCCTGGAGGGCTGTGGCACCACCAGACCGAACAATATCATTAATAGCGTTTCTGACCTTGAGCCCGGCACTAACCAGGTCAGTTCGGGTTAGACCACTTTTGTCAGAACTGTCGTAGCAGCTGAGAAGTGTGAGTTCCAGCTTTTTGGTAATAAAATTTCCCCTGAATCATCCAGAAAGGACTTCATGCATTCGCCCAATTTGGGACATTGACGCTGGTAGACAGGAAAGCAGTGCTCCCGGCTGAAATACAATGTTTATAATTGGTTTGAAGGCTTATAATTGTTAACTTATTAGCAAGCTTTATTAATAGATTTTAAATTTGTTACATGGTTTACACAAATAAACCCAGAATGAAAGAGCAGCCACCGAATCGGTTTTGTTGTACTACACTTTGAGGTATATAATTAACTAAAAAAACTAATCCTAATTTACTTTCTGTAAGCATTGCAAATGAACGAGCATGTGCCTGCACTGAAGCAAGCTTTTAGCTGAGGGTAGGACCTCAAATGGGACATTTAGGTCAGTACATAATGTTTTGAGTATGTTTTGGCTTCCTCATGCTGCAGCTAGCGCACGAAGAGGCTTTAATGCACCTTGTAATTGCAGTTTGATGCAATTGGAGTTTGATGTAACGACCGTGTATCATATGTTTGTTTAAATTTATGATTATGAAACATAGTAATTCGCTTATCGTACGATTGGAGCAAAGTTTAGTTCTTCAATAATAAACTATGTTGTTCAATATGCTGTGGGCTGCAATCTGTATGTACAGCAAATTAGCTTGACCTGCAGGAGAATCAATAGCATATTATTAAAAGATTTTCCTTCAAATTTTTATTATTTTTGATTAGTCTAATGTAAGAAAGCTGACGAGAATGGTAAGGACGTGACATTTATCAATGGCAAATCTGTTTTGTCTAGCTTCACCATTCAGACCGCAATCGATGGAACTAGTGCCTAAATTCTACTTACCAAAATCAACTAAAATAGTTTAGGTCAAACGGAAGCTGAGTTAGCTGGGCGAAGTAAATGTAGGAAGCGTGCTGAGTCATTCCTTAGCTAATTGAAAATTAGGTCGGTCGAGTAGGGGCAGCCAGAGATAGGCCAACTCGACCATCATCGTTGTTGGTTCACTACACCTGCGTATAAATTTTCATATTACGCTTTCTTGAATATTGACTTCAGTGCTGTCTTTAAAGTACTAGATTTGCTTGCTTTATTTTACTGGCCCGGCAATAAAATTGGTTCTACTGGATAAATAATGCTTATGCCAAGCGAACTAGCAGAAAACTAATTTGATTAAATTGGCTACAGAATGTGACTACCGTTCCAAGTATTCTCCGTCAGTATGATAAATAAATAGTATCTGTACATGATAGATAAATAGGATCTGTATAAAACTACAAGTAATGAAATTTCAAAATTATCATACGACTATTTAGATAGCTTTTTCCTCTGCAAAAGTTTCTGCAATCATGCTCATCAATGATGAATCAGTACTATTACATACTACAAAATTTGTTGACCGAATTTGTATTAAAATTTAATGCAGCCTTCCTAAAGGAAAGATTAAGCTTTTTTGGCAAACGCCGCCTGAACAAGTGGATACACCTACCTGTCTTGTTCAGCGCAAACTATGTGGACTATTAAGAGTTAATTCCATACTCTTATGACTATAAATAGTCTCTTGCCCACAGCTAGCAACTAAAATAAACTGAAAAATACAATGAAAGTCAGGTTGAAAGCACTGTCAACCCAAACCGTCCCCTTCCCAATATTTTGACTTGTCCGAGCCGCCTCCGTTAATGTAAAGAAGCGAGCTAAGGCTACATTCCTGCAGTTATATCTTGATATTTATAACTTAGCAATTCCTTAGTATTCTTGTCGCCACTGAATTTAGGTTACGTAGAATCCATTGAATAAAATTGAACTTACTATCGTTTCTTGGCACAGTTGCAAATGTTGCCTCTGAACTCTAATGAGATCGCATTGATAAGGGTGTGCTGATCCGACCTGCTGCATTCGCGCAGGGCGATATAGGCTTTGAGATGAAGGCTCACAAAGTCGATGCTGAAATAAATATTTGATTGAGACTGAGAGATACAGTTACATCATTCAGAGAGGTTTTAACAGATGGAGCGTTCCATACTCAGAAAATAGAAATAGGATCTTGAAATGATTTCAGTATTACAACTTACAACGAATTAATTTCGCTGTCATTAGGTACCGTAATGACAGGCACGTCGTCCAGCTCTCCCTTCCTTCCTGTGGGAATGTTGGTACCGGTACAGTCCTTGATGTATCCTAGAAATTGTGCTCGCAGATAGTTGAGCAGGCATACGGCCATCTGGTCATTCTTGGACAGCTTGAACAGAAGCTCTTCAAACAGGGGAATCAGTTCACGCAGCTGACGTGGAATGAAGGAGTAGTGACTGGCGAAAGCTTCAAGACTTAGATCAAAGCTGGGAGTCTTACAGGAACTTGTCCTGAAAATAAAGCTAAAGTAATTCCGGCTGTGTCGCTTGAAATTCGACGATTATAAGCTTTCAACAGCATTAGAGTGTGTTTTCTTTGCAGAGAAAGCAATAGGTAAATGCTCGAGTCTGAATTTGCTCCACTCTGATACTCAAATTTAGCAGGTAGCTGAAGTGACAGTTTATATGCCATTATCATATCAAAGAGCACTTAAGCGATCAATTGCAAACAAACTTTGCTTTCTGCGTGCGTCTGTTGATGCTACAACAGTGTATGGTATTCGCTATAACGACCTTCAATAAAATGCTGTGAGAGGTAGCCTCCTGGTTTAACAGGCAGCCTAATTGAATCAAATACCCGCCTGTCAAAGTAATAACTAAAGTCTTCCTGTAAGTCTTGAACATGATCAGGATCAATAGCATATCGATTGATTCCTTTCTGCAACTCTCTGTGCAGACAGTCCAGAAAATCAGCGGATCGAGAATAGTAATGTTCGGAGCCCTGACTGCACGGCTGAAATGATAAAACTATGTTGTCTTCAAACTATCTTGTCTTTGTTGGAGTAGCTGAATAAAGCATTAAAGTATTTCAGTAAATCAGTTTGACTGCGCACAATGCGGATTTGGCAACCCTTTACACTTTAAAAACTTATACTGCTGTTGCTTGTTATGCGTCTGTCAAACTAACTAAGGTACACTATGTGCAGCAATTGTATAGAAATGCATTTTATCCATAAGCAAACTATAAAGAATTCTGTACAGATAGGTTTTGGAAGATGAGAATTCTACACAAATTTATGTCGGTTTCTGCATAGAATTATAATTTCGAAAAGGAGCTTCTGTGCAGATTTAAACATTGCTTCCTCAAAAGCTGTGCAGAATTGTTGCACCTGTTAATTATTGTCTATACGAATTCTGTCTAAAACATAGTTGTGACTGCATATCTTCACTACACATTTCATGGCACATGACGTAATTTAGGGCTATAAATCTGCACAGAATGTGCACAACTTACGTTTTCGTTTTACTAATTTCTGGGTAGATTATGCATAGACTCCCTTTATAAACAAAGCAATTCTGCACAGATTTATATCCATTTCTATGCAGACTTCTTTTGTAAAAGAAGCAAATCTACACAGATTTAATCAATTTTAAAACAATTTCTATGCAGTTTTATTGCAATCTGTATAAAAATAAAATAATTTCTATACAATTGCTGCACGCAGTGTACCTTAGTTAATTTGACAGACGCATTATACGTTTTCAACGTGCAGCTGTAGTTGAATCACAGTTAAAAAAGAGAGATCACGTTGTAATTCAAAGTTCAATTCGGTCCAGTTTTCAACATTGCCTTGTCAAGTCGTTCAATGTTTGTGCAATGCTCAAGCTACTAAATCATTTTTTACCACTTCGGGAGCATTCGAATGGTATAAATGTCGTGTAAACAAGAAACTTTAAATTTTGATCTGTTTCCCTCGTTTATCGTTATTTTTTACCGCTTTGATATAATTACATAACTATGCTTAAGGGGGCGCTTCCATTATCGGGATTATTGATGTAAAATTTGGACCGATTGCTCAATTTTAAAGAAATCCCAACTGAAGTTACTTTGGTTGGCGGGGCATGTTTTGACAAAATTTCAGTAACTGAGACCATCTGCTTGACTAGCTACTATTATGGCTTAAAAAATCGAAATTTTATTAAAGCCCCAAACGATTAATTCGAATGCACTATGTGAAAGAGCATAAAAAGAGCTTTACAACGATGTGCATATCACTTCTGCACGTGGTTTCTATCAAAAGTTACAGGCGGTTGAATAATTGGCAAATTTACGTTGACCATTCTCATTTCGTTTAACAAAGTAAAAACTAACAGTTCGAAAATGAATTCTAAAGGATATTTCATGATGCTTTTGTGTTGGATTTGTTTATTATTTTATAAAATGCACTATGCAACTTATTAAAATCATAATATATGTGCAAAACAAAAGCAATTAGTGCGAAATTTTCCAATTTAACTTTCTCATAAATGCTTCGACCAAAGTTGCTCAAATTTTGCATGTACATTTATTAAAGGGGTACGCAGGGGCACTTTTTTCATTTTTTGTTTAAACCTTAAATTCCGTGAGATATCGACTTCTAAAATTTTTGAACATTTATAAAATACTCAAAATTGCACAAATCAAAAAAATGAAAAAAGTGCCCCTGCATTAGGTCCGTTTATAGATTTGTGCAAAATTTGAGCTACTTTTATTTAGCCGTTAATGAGTGACACCATTTTGAAAATTTAAAATAATCCCTCTTGTGTAAGTTGCAAGCCAAGCAATAAATTTTTCAAACTCAGCAAATTACTAGTACTTAACACCAACTATCGTTGCTGAAAATTTGAAAGAGATTGGTTGAGAATTGAATGCAGGAGAGCCGGTCCCGGTAATGGAAGCGCCCCCTTAAGAAAGTCATACAGTGCCATTCCTAGATTTCGGCATCAATGAGTCGAGTAAGTCGTAGGCTAATTACAGTTTATTCTGGTATATTCCTATTGTAGACACACCTTGTTCTATTGGTGGCGCTAACTTCAAGAACGAAGGGAGGGAGAAATCAGGAGACTAAGAAGGGCTTAGCAAATTAAACTTTACCCTTTTGATGAAAAGCAACGCAAAAACAAAACCAACCATCAAAATCAAGTTTCCAAAACTTAAGTGTTAACTATATTTTTGTGCTTCAGATTTATTTAAGTTATGGAATAATCAATTAGAGTCATTCCAAAAACCATGTAAAGTTTTGGACACATCGGTTAATTCCCCGTTGTACCCTAACAGAGCTTAGTAAACTAGAAGTCAGCTATTTTCCACGGAATAATTTCATTCCAAACGTGCACTCATACGCCACTATTTACATTTGCGCTAAAATCATTTTAAATCCCCTATTATATGGGTGGTTACGCTTAGTCCAAAATGCTTGCTCACACCACCTAGTTGAACATCAATTTTTTATTCCTCCATTGCAGTGCTTGTGCAAGAGAATCCGGAAATATAATTTACCATATTTTATCTAGATCGGTTGATCGTCAGATAGCTTCTCGTTTTATCGTATTCGTTTGATATCTACGCCCTTACTCTAGCGGATAAAATTCTGTTTGAGTTTTTCCTGCTGCGCCTCAGCGCAGCAGGTCTCTTATGTTTGCTCTGCCATCCAGCTCCCACGCGTTTACGTGCAAAACATAGGAATTTACATGAATGCATGTAAAACAATGCTTTAAGATTGCAGAGCATGATTTACACATAAGATTCTATTTTGAAAATCTTCATGAACGATGACTTATAAAGCAAACAGAAATCGGAAATGGAACAAGCTAAATCAGAATAAACAGGTTTCTTTTGCTCTGACAGGGAAAATTTTCTGACACAGTTTTACAGAGAGAGGCTTACCGTTTTGCACATCATGTTAAATGAAAAGTTTTAGATTCATATTTCTGTTACAAAGGATAAAGCACTCGGCAATTGCAAAGTTTATAGTTCTCCTTCACTGTAACGAGTAACGAACACACATCAACTGGCTAATTTAAACCGACGATATCCTATTAATTTCCTTAAAGCGTTAACTTCAAGACTAGCGTCCGCTGCGCAGCAGGCCTACAATTATAAAAGTGTAGCTCAGTAAACATTTAATCTTTTGCACGCAATATTGCTTGTTACTGATTATGCTGATGCTAATAATGTAAAGCTTTAACAATGCCAATATCGTAAATTATGATAACAATTGTTCACCTACCTCGCAGACAGCTGCACAAATTATTGATAAAATCAACAGAGCTTGAATATGCATTGCTAACGTTTGATCAGACAGAGATTACCTACAATTGCAAGCGTTGGTTAGTTTCGCAACACTACCCGCAAGATCGTTCGCCTCTTGTGTGCGAGAATCCTGGCTGCTGCATGTAAAATAAAATTTCGCGATTTAGTTATGTGAGTTTAGCAAACAAGCTTTTTCGGTTTAGTGTTGTTTGTGTATTTGTCTATGTTAAATCTTTACACACTCAGTAGAATATTTTGTTTCATACGTGTGCTGTCTTGAGCTTATGGTGCCACCTGTTTCGAATTTTCATTCATTTTCGTTTTTGACTCACTATCACTATCGACTATCACCGATATTGCTCGTTTTCACATATTTTGTAGTTCCTATTGGTCCACAAAACAAGACAAGAGCGTTCCAAATAATATTTCTTCTATCATTTTCTAGCGCTCTATAGAGAAATGTTACTTCGACTAGCACTAAACGGATGTTAGGAGTATGAAAAATTACAAAATTTACGATAACAATATGCAGAGAGAAAGGGGGAGAAAGAGGGACAGATAACTTTTTGCCTTATGAAAGATATAACAATACGACTTAAAACACACTTGCGTTGTGTCGTACACATGTGAAGGATATATTGCACATTACACTTATCTATTTATCTATTTATAGCGATTCTGTTGTTTTGTATTTTCGGCGAATATTTAAAATCAGAAATCTGAAAAATCGGTAACTTTTGGACCATGAAAAAGCAAGAACCTACATTACCATCTTTTCTCCTGAACGAATGGCAAAAGCTACAGAAATGGCGAATAGATTGCTGCACTGTGCGCATAATAGACATCTTACGAAAGACGTCGCATATAGTGTGCTCAAAACAAGCCACGACAGCAAATTTTGCTAAAATCACCATTTTACATAATTTTCTCTCACTCACCTAACTTCTCACTCTTTATCTCATTGAGTCACCAACTTTCGCAGATATTCCCGGTTGGCTTCTAATTTATCCAATGAAATGTTTCAAGTTGAACAAGCGCACTATGGCTGGTTCTTTGACCTTTATAGGTGAAAAGTGCCAAATTTTTAAGTTTTCCAATATAATCAACATAGGTATCAATCGATAGCTACTGGGACGAGGAGCAACTTTCTGAAATGCGACACGAGTTTAATGCGGCCTGTGCAAGCTAATGCAAGTTATACTTAAACTGAGCAATGCTCCTGCAAAAATTCAGATGCAAGGGGCTAACAAAAGTACTCGAAAAATAAGTTTCTAGATTCAAGTTTTCAAAAATATTCAGGCTCCACAATGTTTCAACTTCAAATTCGCCATATTTTGCAAATAATAGTCCAAAAACTTGTGTTTTTTAAAAATCTTTGTTTCTAGTTATACATTCGTAAAAAATGAGTGAACATAGGCTAAATGTAGCGAACAAAACTGCATTTAGGCAAAAGTGCTTTCATAGAGTAGTACCCAAGTTGGCTTTCACAAATTCCATTCCAGTATGGCGACAATCCATTAAGTTCAGTTTGACAAAGTTTAGTAGAAAAGACTGCATTTTTGGTGATCTGCATAACCTTCTTCTAACAAGCTACAGACAATAACTGAGAATAATGAAGCAAAACGTGAAGCTGAAAGATAGAGAAAGGAGTATTAGGTAAATTAGGAAACTGAACCTTTAACTTAACCAGCCGAAATAGGGAAACAAAGAAATGTTTTGAACTTCTAATTTGTAATGAAATGGAAATTCTAATAATTGATATTTTGGCATGCCTGCGGGTAGAGAGCAAAGTTTATTTTCTAGCTCTGTGCTGCCATAGTCACAGAAAAAATGCAAACATCGAAGTGTACTCGATTCCTGAATAACTAACATTTGAAACCAATAAGCTGAATGTGCTGCTACAACGGCTCGTCGATTGTATAACAAGATTTCTTAGCCTTAAATACTACAGCGATCTTTAAAATACTGCAGTTTGCAATCAGGTTTTGTAAACTGGGCTACCCACGTACCTATACTCGAAAAATGTACTGACGTTCTCCAATTCGTTAACTAGTCGCTGTTTTAACTTGTTTACTTCCGTTGCTTGGCCCAAACTGGAAACTTAAGTCTAACATCATTTCTTAACCTGTATTTTACGAATACTGAAAAAGTAGCTTTTCAGTAGATGTAGTAGTCTAAGGGTCGTGGATAATGGGTTAAGAAATTAGAGTTAGCAATACAGAAAACTTTCTAAGATATCCTCTCAATAGGAAAATTTTAATAAGGCATTCAAAATGAGATATTTTTCCGTCAGAGACTTTTTGAAAAAGAGACAGTACAACAAAATTTCGTATTGCTCTTACTTGTTTACAAACATATTAAAAACCTGAAATATCAAGCTACTGAGTTTAAACTAACAGAACAGATTATGTGGGTGCTAGCTGTCAGAAAACAAAATCGCAACACCACCCTAAAATGATGCGCTTTTGCCTCCACGTGAAAGTACCATGGCTAAGGGAAGGCGATGTGGCAAATAAACATTTTGTAGGTATCAACGTGAGTATGCCAGAACGGAGTTGGCGTAGAGCTTTTACGTAGGCGGAAAGTAAGTACCGTCTGGTAAGCACTCTTTGTACAGAATCCTTCTCCTGCAACAATAAAATCTTTACTTTAATTAATAATAACTATACTAATACCAATACATGCTGTAATAATGCAAAACTGTGACACGATAGATTCCGATGTGCTCTAATGGAAGTCCATTTTCCGATTGGACGTTCGTGGAGGGTAAGAATAACGGCTGAAATGCGCTGGCGCTATTTCTGGAGAATTTGCATCGTGCGACTTCTTGAAGCGAAGAAAAGAAATTTGCTTGATTTCTTCCCAACATCCCCATTCTTAGTATTCTGTTTCTTTAGCATACTCTTTCTGAAGTTCAAAAAATGCAACTTGGAAACCTATGGGGAATAAATCCCGTCTAATGGTATAATTTATTGAAAATTATTAGGGAATGACTTTATCACTTGCGAATTGACTTCTTTTTCTAATAAGGAAAAATTACCAGAGCTATAATATTGTCTTTGGGAAGTTGACAGATAAGTTGAAAGGGCAGTTGAAATATGTAATAGTGATAAAGGATCTGCAAATTCTGTGCGTTTATGTGTTCATCTGGAATCGATGTCAGGCAAATCTTTAAGCCCAGGTGATCCTGAGTTATTTTCGTCTTTTGAAGATTGAAATGAACAAGCTGAAAGTGGTTAGTAATTCTGCTCCATCCGTTCTTCAGAGTGAACTATCAAATAATGCGTTATCAAATAATCAAAATTTAATCTTTTACAAAATCGCAAAATAGGCACTAGTGCTAGCGTTAATTTTGTTACCTGTCACATTGCTTACGGTACTCCTGCTGGTATTCCACCATACGACACTGTATTGGGCTTTGTTATACAATAGACAGTACTGATAGCAAAGTTTGATTTGAAAGGTTAATGCATTCGCAAGAACTTTGATTGTACTGTTTTCAGCGGAGACAAGTCTCAAAAACTCTTAAAGTCTTTGCAATCCTGAATTAGTTTTGAGAGTGGATGTCGTTAATTGGGAAACCCTACAGCTGTCAGGAACTCTACTCAGTTCATAATTAGATTGACGAAATAAGAGGACACACACACACACACACACACACACACACACACACACACACACACACACACACACACACACACACACACACACACACACACACACACACACACACACACACACACACACACACACACACACACACACACACACACACACACACACACACACACACACACACACACACACACACACACACACACACACACACACACACACACACACACACACACACACACACACACACACACACACACAACACAATCAGAGCCGTAGCCTGATCAGTGCTTTGTTTACCACGTTTACCACAAAGCCCAGCTTTTCTTGATCGACAGCTAATTTTCCGCATGATCCAGAGCAATTTCTTTCCTACAACTTCCTGTGTGCTAAAAACTTCTCTGAACAATTTTAAAGCGAAAGCCGTTCTGCTTTAAGAGCAGAGACTCCAAGCCTCAAAATTTTCTTCCGTTAGTCTGGCTCCCGCTGCAGAAACAAATACTTCCACTTTTAGTTCCTGCTGATTGAATCCAGACTGCTCTGCTTCAGGAAAGCTGCGTGGTGAAACATTACTTTCTGGCAACTCCTGAAATGTTCCTCCAAAAGATCAAAATTTTGCGTTGAGTCGTGATTGTCCAGCTTGTCATTGACACCGTCATGAGCTTGTCTGAAAAAGAAATTTTCCTGTAAAATATTTGTCCTATCAGCAACACGTATTATTGAGGTGATGACTTCATTTAGACAGCAACTTTGAACTAGTATTAGTCATTGATTACTTGGAGCTTTAAAGTGATCTTTATATCGAGACACTATTGTCTTTAGCCACCACTTTAGCCAGAAAGCAGCAATGGGGGCAACTACAAAAAGGTACCGCGCTATTTTTGTGTAGAAAATATCTGCTAAGTGGCAACCGTTTAGCTTTCGCACTACTAGTTTATAACATAATAGTATATAACCAATAAATATTTTGGTTTGTCTTTGGAAAACATTATAAAGTTGAATCATGTGACCTAAGAAGCGGCCATGCATTTTAGCGGTGCATACTTGTTTCTCACTTTGAAAGCTATAATGCTTTCCCTGCAGTAATGAATATCTTAAATAGCTCAAAACGTTACCGTTCACCATTTGCAGTAGCACCTCGGGGTGAAAACCGATAATCTGGTGAACCATTAAAGAATAAGGGCTTAATCTGTGGGCTCCTCCGCTGGATCTGGGAGATTGATAAAACAGATCTAAGGCCCGACGAATTCTAGAGTGGCCAGGCGTGGTGGAGGCAGCTGCATCCAAACTTTCCGTAGTTTCGTTTGCCAGAGATCCCGCAATCAGTGATGCACGTCTTGCATTTTGAATCCTTATGTTATTCGCATCACTATTTGCCACTCTTTGGGTTGGCTCCCGTAGCCTTGCTAAAATAGTTGTCATTACAGTAAAACGTTGTCATTACAGTAACTGTAGTTCATCGGTTGCTACAGCATATCCATCCGTTAAAGTTTTACTTTTTAAAAATGATAGAACGAACGAAATCTACAACTATATACATCCCTCTTGACCAGAAAAGTTCAAATTATGTTTTTAATAAATTTTCTATTTCCTTTCGAGTCATATTCTTTAAAAATATTACCTATTTTCATCAATGTTCGTATAAAACTTGACTTTAAAAAAACCTGAAATTGAATCAGTGTGGTGACACATTGCATATCGCGCCTTTAGATTACAAGCAAAGCAGCACCGCCAATTGTCCGGTTTTCCTGTCTGGCAAACAGGACAGCTAGATTGGGAAATCCATTCATCAAGATCACAACCAGCAAATTTTCTCCTGGCAACCAATGTGGGAACAATATTCTTCTCGAAATATTCAACCACGGCAGCCAGCTCATTTGACACTGACTGATCTGGGCTTTACTTAACTTTTTGACATCTGAAAAATTCAGCAGTCAATAAGCGTGATGTAAATTGAACGAAGAAAGTGAAAGTCCATATTTAGAGTATAGTTGAAGGGGTAGAGTATAGTTAAAATTAACTCTATCCTTTCCATGACAGAGTTAAACAAGGGAATCTCAAGTTTGAGTAGAGTGAAAACGAGTTAAAGCAGTTACTTTTAACTGTACTCTACTCTGCTCTACACTACCCTTTCTTGAAAGGCCCTAAGAAGCCCGCTAGAAACGATCTTAATATGCTAATCTTTAGTTACTACTGAATGCTCATAGTTTAACGAGGACGCATCTACTGAGCATTCACCTATATATATATATATATATATATATATATATATATATATATATATATATATATATATATATATATATATATAT
>JASAND010009712.1:0-11271 GCA_030248195.1 Trissonchulus latispiculum
TTTGAATTTTGCACTACTACAGTCCAGCGGCTATGAAATCGTTTGGTTTTGCTACTATGACTTGTGATGTTATTCACAATATGGGTGAAGTACCCATGGAAATAACGGTTGTGGCACGCTTTCCTTGTGGAAATACTGCTCAAGAAACCTATCACGTTCGAGCCCCCGTGCCATTTCAACAGTTGACACCTCGCCAACAAGCATATTTTCACGTGGCTAGATCGCAGAATGGGCTTGAATGGAACTCTAGTGATAGTGTACCGGGAGGTAGTGATAGTGAATTGGGAGGTGATGGACAGAGTCTGTGAATTTACGCGACAACGTCAGGTGGACGCGGTAATAACCAAGGGAACTGCTTTGTACAAATGGATGCATCACGCTACTCTCTGGAATGACTTGAACACTAAGATTTATGACGCCGAGATTGACATGGAATATCCGCCGCACATGGACGATGTAGAAGGACTGCCGTGCTGTGCCATTCACAGCGCTAAGTCCATGCGATACCGACGACATTGCTCCGAACACAAAGCTGCTCAGCTGATTCGAGAATTTTTGAACTGCAACCAGTGATTTGACTTTATAATTGGTTTTATCAGCGTTTTTATGTTACAGTAGTTTCGTTGTGCAGTTCAGTTACAGTAAGTAGTTTTGTCTGTGTAGGGCGTTTGTTGCACAGTAGTTTTGCTGTACATCATGTTTGTTGTACAGTGTGTTTATTGATCAGTGTGTCTGTTGTGCAGTGTTGTACAGTACTTTCGTTGTACAGTTTATTGTGCAGTGTTTTTGTCAAATAAAAGACATCCGCCGCTATGGGCAAGCAGTGTTAGTTTTGTTCACAGTTGTAACCCCAAAAATGCTCCAAAGCATCGGTCACCCACAGGAGCGAAATTACGATTACATCTTTAGATTTTACGACCCCGAAAACCCCCCAGATAAAGTTTTCCGGACGAAAATGGACAAGTTCAAATTTTGACCTTGGGTCGACTGTACAGCACGCAACACAGCACGGAGCTTTGATTCTAGTCCAAAACAAAGGTCATTTTTGAAATCTACGACCTCGAAAACCCCCTAGATAAAGTTTTCCGGGCGAAATTGACCAACTTTTAAATTTGACCTTGGGTCGACCGTGGTTCCGGACAACAGGGGTCCACAACCTCAAAAACCCCCTCCCAGAAAGGGTTCCACATTCCCCTAAAACCCCCTCCCAAAAAGGGGTCCACAACCCCAAAAACCCCCTCCCAAAAAGGGGTCCACAACCCCAAAAACCCCCTCCCAAAAGGGGTCCACAACCCCAAAAACCCCCTCCCAAAAGGGGTCCACATACCACCTCAAAAGGGGGTCCACCACCTCATAAACCCCCCCTAATTCTTCACCATTTTACCTCCCTATACTACTCACGACCATAGCTTCCAAAACATTCGCTTAAAATACCACATACCACCAATAATAAATAGAATACAATTATGATCCAATCTTTTCTTAAGCAAAACGTTTCATTTTTCATTTGCTTTTTGTCACAGTCATCATCATTTCTTAAATTATTGCCGCCGATGGTAAGTTGGCGTTGGTGTGAATATTATAAGTGTCTGAAGCTGCAGTTTGTGGGAACAAGGCATTGCAAGCCTGCGACTTCTTCAAACTAAGCTTTTTTGGGAAACCATGGTTTAAAAATGGGTCGAAAACTGGGTTGAAATCGGGGTTGAAACAGGTCAACCCGGGTTAAGCTAACCCAACCCCAAAAAAGTTTGATAACATAGGGTTGACCATCGGGGTTTAGCCAACCCCAAAATTTTAGGGTTGAACCCAAAAATGGGTTCAACCCGGGTTGAACTCAACCCGACTTTGATAACATTGGCCCCAGATAATAAGGGAGAAGGAGTCCACTTTCCTCGCTCAGCAACGTACCAAGTCAGAAACTCACATGCAACTTTCCCAGTCAGTAGCTACGCGTACATAGATTAACTAACAACACTATAAATACAATAATCCAAACTAAAATAAAATAATATCACGCAAACAAGCACACAAACAAATATGACTTTCAGTTTACACCTGACAGGCCTGACTATGCCAACACACCAGCAAGCAACCCCTTTGGGGAAATCTACAGGAAACAGTATAGTAGTGAGAACTAGCGAAGTACCGAGAATGAGTTGCCGCTGCTTTTTCTATTTATTGCGATAACATTCAGTAGACGACCTGACCGAGCCGGTGTACAAGTATTAGATAGTCTTCTCTGAATAGAGAGCTTCCATGTGAGTACCATATTCACCATAATTTTTGAGAAATTCCAAGTTTTGGTCATTTTGGTCGATTTTGACCATTTTTGACCACGTTGAAGCACTGAAATTCAAGTTCCATAGATTTTTGGCGCTTTGGCCCTATAACAACATTTCACGTACCTACTTAATGATTTTTTTAATCCCGAGTAAATCACGCCTTATTAGTACTTTATCTTTTATGACATAGACGTCGGCGATGCTGACGCATGCAAGCGGCTACGTCGTGACAGGATTAGTAGACAATTATATATAAACTCATACAAAGGCATGAGCGTATATATATATATATATATATATATCTTATATATATATATATATATATATATATATATATATATATATATATATATATATATATATATATATATATATGTATGTATACACACAGTGACGCAAGGTTGGCAGCCCGGGTTTGTACGCTATTAGACATTCAAATAAAATGCGACTGAGAAAAACAGAATTAAAGTTATTTAATTTATGAAAGTACATGCATTACGTGAAACGAAATAAAATTTGGCATGCAAAGGACTACTGTCCTTGTAATGCACGCCCCCGCATAAACTTGTGCAGCTGAGCTTCATGCTTTAACAATTTCGACTTAAATGTGCTCAGAGAAGAACAGGTAACAATACTGTCCGGTAAACAGTTCCAAACATTGCAAATTCTATAGAAAATGAAATGGCTTGCTCTAGACTTTTTATATCGCTTAGGTCTAATAGACAAACTATTATGGCCGCTTGTCCCTGCGTCAGGCGAATATGTAAAATAATCATCAAAAGAACAATCAAAGGCATTATACACTATACTATGCATCAAACATAAATCATACATTAACCTTCTCATTTCTAATGATTGTAGGTTGCAACGTTTAAGTCTTTCTTTGTAAGTAAGATTTTCAAGGCCATACAGTCGTTTTGTAAATGCACGCTGTACTCCCTCCACAGCGTCAATGTCTTTAAGCAAACTAGGTGACCATATCTGGGTACAGTATTCCAAAATTGGTCTAACATACGTCACAAAAAGTTTAGTTAAGAGGACTGCATCTCTACTAGAGAAACTGCTAAAAATAATTCCTTCTCTCTGGTTGGCCTTAGCTCTAATTTGACTTATATGTTTGGAGAAAGTTAAATCATTACTCATCATCAATGATGAATGATACCCATATTCGACGATTTCCACAACTTTTAATTTTGACCATTTGCAGCATTATTGTATCGAGTACTTCCGCGCACCGTAACTGGGGGGAGCAACGCAGATGTCCGCGAGGACCTTAACCCAATCCCTAGCCACATGCAAAACTTGAGAGCTCGAAAACTCGGCAAATGAAATTTGACCCAGCGAAGTTCAAGCCCTACCTGGATTCGCTTCAAATGTTTGGTAAAACCAAGAGTACATAACAGATAAGAGTGTGACAGCTGGCAGGTTCGCTGTTGTCAGCAGCAGGTACATACTATGTTCGCTAGCGGCTGACCCCCCACAAATGTGTATACTCACTTCTGTAGCGCAATTGATGGAAGGCCCGTTGAATACGGCAAAGGAAACGGTGTAAACCGTACCAACAGCATACTCTTCTTATCAACTGGCTACCCAACAAGTAATTGTCGGGGGTTCTGCACGCAATAGATAACGCGCCTGGCTATCAGGAGCCAGGCCGGGGAAGCCTCGCCAAAATAGTTGTAGTTGTTGTAGATCCAACCTACCTAGGCTTAACAACTAACCTAGCTACCATTTTAACAGAAGGCTGTTAATTAAAGATTTAATAAGAAGCATACATACAAACGTGGGCGTAAGCCCGAACAGACAATCAATCCAAACACACAAGACATACAACCGACAGACAGTCTAACTAACACTACGGTGGACTTACCAGTATAGCATAGGGGAGCGTAAACGTACCCAAGCGGTGAACTGAGGCAAGCCTGTAAAGGCAGCCTTTCTAGACGAAGGCAAACACCAGACTGAATAGACAGAGAGAAATTTGAAGAGACCCCCCAGGTAGGCCGGGCTTAGGGAGACATACAGCGCCACCAACAATAACAGTCAGCGAATGGCTGACAGACACGAATGACATTCCCAATCAATACAGGCAGGTAAGCTGCCAACAAAAGCAGACAACACAACACGGAAGTTAATAGAGAAACACGGAAGTAACTGGGGATAATTTGCATATTCATCCCTACACTACATCTCCCCAGGGTTCACAGGACGAGCTCCTGCGAGGTTACCATAATAATAATATACAAATATAACCATAATAATATAACTGTACTGGTCAAACACCACAAAAATACAACAACAATACACAGTGATTAACGCATACTAATCCTTTGATCAATAACAATACAAAGAGGAGATTCTGGTAACAGAATCTATATGAAGTGAGAAAATAACTAGAAAAATGTTGATATTAATATGGTCAATGGCCTGAAGAACCAAAAAGAATAAGTAAATACATTTTGGAAAAAAGGTAGAACTCAATGGGTTAAGAGAGAAGTAATTCTCTCCTTAGGAAGTAGTAATCAAACGGTAATGGTAAAGTAATTTACCTTAGGTGTGGTATGGTAAGCATACCAAAATAACAAGTTGGAGTGAACCAGAAGGTCCGGAGTATCCTTTCCATTCCACTGGTTCACGGTAACAGGGAAGCAGAAAAGAAATTAATAGAAATGAAAAAGTACAAATAATTTTTGACCAATATTACCGTTAGGGACCTGTCCTAGGGGAAAACCAACCCCGATCCCAGAGGTATTTACTAATTCTTTATATAAAATTTAAAATAATTTTGACAAGGTACAAGCCAAACGCTTGACCAGAAGAAATAACAGACTAATGTATACCGGGCAACCAAGATGCATCTAACATATACATACTATTATAAAAACACACAAAATGACTAATGTAATAGACCTACATATAGTAAGCAAATAGCAAAAATACAGTGGCGTAAGGCCAATACAAACGTTACAAAAACATACATTCAAACTTTCATACCATACAGAACAGAAGTAAGTAGAAAAATGAACCTTATTAAATGTGCTTATAATGAATCACAGAATGATTAAATAACCGTAGGTACAAAACTGCCAAAAGTAGCAAACACTAATACCAAATACAGTTAATCCGAAAAATACAAAACGACAGAAATAACATTAGGAACATAAAATATTAATAGAAAACATAACATATTTCTACTTACTACCATAATTACCAGAGACTACCAGGCTACTACAAAGTGGCAATTAAACAGTCAAGATGGTAAAATAGATCAGATGAAATAGATGGAACGGATGGCGTCATAAATGTCAAGGCCACACTGTCTAGGTTGATCCACAATTGAATATAAATTGTTCAAAATTTCAGATGCTATACGGTCATTATGGTAAATGGATAAAAATCAGAGTCCTTGGAAAATTATGATTAGGCCAGTCCAGATATAACCACCATAAAGGCTTCATAGCATTGGGTGTAAACCCACCAAAGCTAGCAATCCCCAATCATGTTGTTCGGAGAGGTTCAGAAATGCACAGGATTTGGGTTGTAGAAAACAACAGTTTGTGTTAAATGAAGACCACTGGCTGACCACTGACCAAGGATCAGAGTTGGACCTGTGAATGATAAATAAGTTCTTCGGCATTGGACAAATGAAGTCGGCAAGCGGAAGTAATTCCACTATATCCAAGACCCGAGGTAAATCAGGCAGTCTTCTTCTTGATCTGATTAACCTCATCCGATTAAAGAAGGGATCCTTCCATTGGGCCAGCCCAAGAAATGGGCCAGCCAGGCCAAATTATAGATGGATTCGATGGTGAAGGACAGACAATCTCTGACGATTAATTGAAAGACCATATACCATAAACCGATAGATTGTGGATCGCAAAGATGGAATAAAAGAAACCCAAAAGTCTTAAGATTGGGAGTCATAGCCCTCTTTGTCCGTAGAAGCTATGGTTTTCCCCAGGTAAGGTGGTAGATGCCAAGAGTTATGCGGTCCATCAAGTTGTTGAACGACCGTCTTAGAATTGAAGTAGATAGATCTGCGTAGCTTAAATATGATAACGCTGCAGAAAATATATAAAGGCAAACCAGACGGCCGACTGCAGAAATTGAGACCATCCGTCATTGGATCTACGCCTGATCACAAACGTGCCACCAGCGTCAATGAAGCGACGGAAGTAGACGCCTAGTGACACGAGCCTCGTCGCCCTGATCAGATATTACGATCCTGATCTCCATAGCAGTCCATAGCGGAGGTTCAGAGGCCTTTTTTGGTAACGGGTTTGTGAAGCACTGGTTCGTTGATCGTAAAACTGGCGACGACAATACGAAATACGGTAATGATCAGAGATCGCGTGGTGCATTAACGCTGTAATCCATGCCACCAGGCAGCCTCAAGCCACCCGAATGTCCTGGAATCATAAGGGTAAATGACGATTTGAGGGTTCTTCAGGATCTGTGACGTAAGCCTGATCGTCGCCGCAACTTCGCCGATCAGCTTTATAGAAGCAGGTGACCGTGTTTTTGTCGCCAAGCCCTTGCGATCGGTTGAACAAAGCTGGTTGGCTGTATTGCTGGCCTTCCTGCCGCAAAGCGCGAAGTTGAGTCAATCGCCATTGATTAGAACCAGTGTTTCGCTTCTCTCACAGTGTCGCTTCTTCGTTTATTGTCGAAATGACTTCTTCAGAATACCCCGCAGTACCTGAGAAGAAAGCTATGCTACAACGGAGGATGTCGACATCACTTCCGGAGCTTCTAGCTGGATTCAAGTTTTCCGGCGTTTCCAACCAAGTCAGAGTAACCAGTAACCATCACTGGTCGCTTAGTACGCAAGGGACGCCTGGCAGTAATAGCCTCAGACGGATATAACACAGCCTCGAGCGGAGTTAAGGATTGACCAATGTTCGATGGGCCAGGTTGAGGGCTTGGCTCCCCTGGTCCGGCCCAGTTCCGTCACTGGCTGTTAGTGTAAACCGTTCAGCCTCTGAAACTGATCAAGCCAAAGAAGTCGGGAGGTCCGGATACTCCCGAAGGCTTAGTAGCGGCGGAAGTCGCATCGAATTGGCGTGTATGTTAATCGCTCGCTACAGAGATTCGTTGAACATCAGCCACAAAATGATCGCCAAGGCAGTGAAACGTAACAGCCACTAACCAGCAGAGGCCACCACACTCATTGAAGAGGTCAGAGCGCCAAAAGCAGTCGCCACGGCGTAGAGATACACCGGCTGGAGGCTCATAGGCGAATTTGTCAATTCATGTCGCGAAATCCGGACCAGGCGGGAAATCCGATTAATTTTTCGGATTAGCCGGATTGTGACAAGGCCCAATGCTCCAGCTTCATTCTGTCGAAGGTTGCTATTTGGCAAGGCGGCAAACGCTAATTTACCAGATCCAACAGATTGAAGAAAATGCTCCATGGAACTTGATACCAGAAGTCAGGTTCCAATGAGTCAGAGACCACCAGTTGAAGACGTAGTACCATGGTTGATCAGTCCAGGGATTATCTCAGCTTCTTACGATAGGTGATCTCTGCAAACAGATCTCCAATTTTTGAATCATGGAATCAGACTGAGGCATTTTCTTCAGCACGCCACAAGGGTTTAGCCGAATATGGCGCATACCTGATGGATTATCCCGCTAACATCATGCTTCACCAACATGAGAGGCTCGCAGTGGATAGGGCTTACCTCATGCCCATTCTAAGTGCGTTCTTCATATAAGAATCATCCACGTAAGGGCAGCTGGTTGGCTTCTCATAGAGATGAATGAGATTTCCATCTACTGGTCTGATTCCCACTGAGCGATGGAAGGGCGTCCAATAAGACCACTACGCTCGAATCAACCACATGTCTCAATCCATCTGGTCAACATCTGCCTTCATCCGGAAAATCGGCTGGATGCGCCGTTCGATTCAATTGCTGAAGAAGCCAAATCGTTAGCTGCAAATACCATCCACTGAAGAGACCAAATGCCGTGAACACCTTCGACCAGAATTTGCACATACCTTATATGCGCGGATATAATCAGCGAGCTACTGCGCCATATTAACCAACATGGCGAAGAACCAGGCTCGCTTCTGTGGCAATGCGGCTGCGATGACCACCAGCCACAGTGCCCAAATGAGCTTCATCTAGGACAGTTCCACGAGTGGCTTCCGGCACCACAACGACCCAAATTGCCTGCCTCGTCGACGACCCCGTACGTCCCAAGCCACCGAAAAAACAGTCCATCATGGATGATGCTAAGGGGCCGGAGTACATTTAAGCATTCCGCCTATAGGTCATCCTCCGGCAGAACATTCCGTTCTTTTAGGTCGAGCAGGAACTGAAGTTTGGGGTCAGTCCTACCCACGTTTCCAGTTAGCGGTTGACATACTTCCATGCGACAGACGGTGCTCACAAACGGAGGGTACGCACGAAGTGAGATCCTAATACAGCTCCGTTGGACCAACTGTCGACTGACGCTCCGCGGCAGCATCGTTCCAGCCAGGGTGGTACCGTATGACAAAGTCATCCCTGCAGCTGGTGCACAATATAACCCAATTGTGCGGTCGCACAGTCCCGAAAACGGACTCATTGCTGAAAAGGTCTACCACCGCCCTTACATCCGCCGAATGAAAAGAATCGCTGCTGAAACTTTTGAAACGCCCGCGGCGTAATTCGAAGCGAATGTCTCGCTCAACCGCTCAAATCGGAATCGATTTTACACCGAAAATATCAACCGGAGGGGACCAGCTTCGCCACAGCTGTGAACTTGCCCGGATCCACCGATACGCCCTCGCTGCCGATGATATGCCCCAAGGGACTTTTGGTTGGTCCAACCGCCCGTTAACGCAGAGCTTCGGGACGCGTTAAAAAGCATGCCCAAGTCCTCGACTTATCGGGCTACGGGGTGAGTACTGCGTCGATATAGATGGGCAAGTAAACATAATGATTGATGACATTCTGAAGGATAGCTGGAAATTGCGTAGTTCAAATGTCATCGCATTCGAAGAAACCAGAGCCCATAAGAAAACTGGACGCATCTTCAATTTCTTTGCCGACGGCGGTGCAAAGAAATCGTCATGGGCTGATAATGTGTCGCATACCAGCTTCAATCGAATATGCTTCTCGACCACAGCCAAACGCTGGGTCGCACGAATAGACGTATCTACGCACGCTGATAATTTTCACCAGTTGGCTGAAGTTTGAGTGATAGCAGGTGGACTGATCACGATATCCGGAATCGACCACAAAAGTCCAAGGATCGAAAAGCAAATATTCAGATTATTGTTTTCAGCTTCAGAATCATCAACGCTTCACGAAATCGTCGATCTGCTCAAACCCGTACGGCTTCTCTCCGTTGGTCGGCCGGTACGCGGCGTAGAAATCGTCCGCCGACTACCACACGGAGTGGTTGCCCGAAGCATCCCCGCGATGACCTTGTTAGTGCCTAAACGGCGCGTTGGACCAGAGCTGGTGTTGTGGTTACCGAATCAATGGCGAAATGCCTGAGACAAAGACCGAGCGGTTACAACGTCCACCTCTTCCAGTCATAATTGGCTATCAGTGGCCCACACCACCGCCAATGGACCACAACGAACGAATCGGTAGGTGGCCGAACAACTGGCTGAGATGATGAAAGGAGTAGGAGTGAAACCTACTCAAGATCATAGGCGATGTCAGACGGCCGTCTTCTTTTAGAGCTGTGTAGCTGCCCCATGAGACGCCCTTTCATATTACAGCAGCATAGTTATCTTCGGGATAGAATAAAACAGCAAAGAAGATTGCAGCAAGGCCATAAAAATCCTTTACCCTGTAAAGGGACACCGCACTCCTGCCCAGGGAAATCCAATCCCTCGCACACAGGATTGACGAAGCAACCTCAACGTAACAAAAAACCGCCTAAACTCGGTCTACCGCAGTGGGAAGGACCCACCACCGAGTGTCTGTCTTTGATGGGCATGGGATGGCAGAGGTGTAAACCTCGCCGGGTTTATGACACGGACCGTTGACCAGCGGGACTATGAAGATAGAGTTCACGTAATGAAGGTCTGTGGCTGGTCCACCGATGGGCCTTTATTCCCATTTTCAAAGTTCAGTTTATTGCCAAATCACCTGATTTACCACCTCGCCATATACCCTTATGTCCATACATTAACATAGGGTCGGGTCCTGGAGGGGGCTTGTCCCCAGAAAATTCTGAGGGGGCTTGTACCTTGAATAAAAATTTTCAGGGGGACTTATACCTCAAGAATAAATTTGCAAAATTTTTCGAAAAATTAGCACTAATTTTATTAAAATTTGCAATCTGTTATCAAAATTTGCAAGAAATCTTCAATTTGTAGACAAAATTTCAAAATTTCGCCCGATTTTCCTGAAAAATTAGACATGTTTGCTAAAAAATTCCGGCAAAACGAATTTTTTCCGGCTATTTTTGCCTACCCCTTGGCCATTTTTTCGTTACCCCTTGTCCTCGACGGCGGTAGGGCTTGTACCTTGTCCGGGTTGGGGGGGGGGGGCTTGGACCCCCCAGACCCCCCCGCGTTAACCTATGCTTATGTCAACCACCAGAGCTGCCCTGAAGTGACAAGGCTTTGTTGCTGGGAAAGTCACGATCGATTGAGATCAGACACGATCGGATTCCTCACCAGCAACAAGCCGAATCAACAGTTCAAACCACAGCCCCACAATGTGAATAATACTGTCCCATAGATGAAAGGTGAGGGGGGTACATAGCTGGATCAAAGGGCAGCTGGGTCGGAAGGAATGCACAGCCACAGACATGGCGGACGAATCACCCAGGTCTCGTTGAAGTAGGGTCGCTGCTCCCTGGCACGCAGTACATAGATAGTCCGTTGTTGGTGCTCCAATTGATGGAACGTTAGGTGACACGGAGGGTACAAGCCCCACCGAAGTGTTTGGAGAAAATGCACGACCGGGGTTGTGACGAACTCGTCCATAGGCCAAATGGGCTTAATGAATCACATAAAAGCGGCGATCACCCGACAGTG
>JASAND010009714.1:0-10725 GCA_030248195.1 Trissonchulus latispiculum
GCTTTGTGCGCCGAATAGGGAATCTACTCGGCGACTAAAATGAAAAGCCAGCTTTGTCGCCGAATAGGGAATTCCCTCCTTCCGCCCTTTTCGCGCGAACTTATCGTCTTTCGGGAGGAAATATATAGGTAATTATTCTGTTAGGAACTGCAAACGTAGCATTGCGCTCAATATGACATTTCCCGTACCGGTTGCGTGGAGGCTAGGGCTGGGGTGGCGCTAGATTAATTTCTTTTGAGCTACTGATCCGTGAACGTTTTATGCACACAACCGCTAGCAGGACCAACAGAAAGCAACAATAAGTATATAATGCAGTTTAAACAATTTGTGGTCGACAGTCCTTGTGCTAAAACATATACAATCAATCGCATTTCATTTTATATAATGTTTGATTGTATCAGTTCTCGGCAAGATCAGCACAGAGCACACCTATATAAATGCTCTCAATGTTTCTGATAGCACATCTTTTGACAGCGTATTTATGTCTGTGAAAACCTTGACTTACGTAAGTGCTTGATAAAACTGTTGTTTTGCATTGATAAATGAAATGCGATTGATTGTATATGTTTTAGCACAAGGACTGTCGACCACAAATTGTTTAAACTGCATATATACTTATTGTTGCTTTCTGTTGGTCCTGCTAGCGGTTGTGTGCATAAAATGTTTACGGATCAGGTAGCTCAAAAAGAAATTAATCTAGCGCCACCCCAGCCCTAGCCTCCACGCAACCGGTACGGGAAATGTCATATTGAGCGCAATGCTTACGTTTGCAGTTCCTAACAGAATAATTACCTATATATTTCCTCCCGAAAGACGATAAGTTCGCGCGAATAGGGCGGAAGGAGGGAATTCCCTATTCGGCGACAAAGCTGGTTTCTTTCATTTTAGTCGCCGAGTAGATTCCCTATTCGGCGCACAAAGCTGGTTTCTGTCATTTTAGTCGCCGAGTAGATTCCCTATTTGGCGCGCAAATCTGGTTTCTGTCATTTTAGTCGCTGAGAAACGGCATTTTTCCGCTTCAGCAGAATCTCAGTTGTAACCATGCACCGTGTATTTAACATTCAAGTCTTTCCCTATTCTACCAAGTTGGTTGCCCGTCGAGGGCATTTTCCCCCCTAGTTCATAAATATACAATTGAGATTCAGCTTAGTCTTACCGATTTTATAGAGTTTTTGCTTTTTTAGTTTTTCTTTTCTGTTACAAGTTGTCTTACACCAGTCTTTAGAAATGTACCGGCTACTGTCTGCACGTATTGTATAACAGAAACACGACAAAATTATACGCACTTAATTAAGTTTATTGCACTTTTGAGCAAAAAAGTGAAGAAGTTACATGCACGTATTTATTAGCACTTGTGTGAGTGTAAAAAACATGGTTCTTGAAGTGTAAATTATAACACTGTATAAATGTCGGCGTGCCTACGGTTTCAGTAGTATATATAATGTCCGTTTTAATTGGTGCAATTATTTGTTGTAGGCTTACACGTAACGACGTTTTCGATGGCAGATTTATATTCACTTTTCTTTTCTGCTAAGGAAAACAATGCTGTGTGTTTTCAAAACCTTGCTGAACGTCAAATTTATCATAGGGGTCGCGGCAGCGACCCCTATAATATGTGTCAAAAGTCCCTGGAGACACCGTAAAATAAGCTGCGCAGAGGCTGCGCAAAATCCTGCGCAGATCCTGCGCAGATTTCATGCGCAAATTGTAGAGCACATCGAGTTTAGTATGTGTGCGAAGTTTCAGCCCCGTATCACTTTCCGTTAAAAAGTTGCACCCCGGACCGGTTATGGCGGCGATGTTTTTTTCCGGTTTCTCCTATTTAATGGTCGTATTGTCCTGACTTTCCGCCTCTTTCACGTAATCTGCAGCGGAGGCCGGACCTAAAGGGGTATAGGGTCTGGTAGTACCCCATGCGCCATTTAAGAATCGCTACTTTTTTTGCGCCGCAGGTGCGCCACAGCGCCGCAGCGGCGCCTCAAAGTCGGCTCAGAGCGAAAAATGACCATTTTTGTGGTCGCTGCGCAGCTCGAACGTTAAGAGCTGGAGCCGATTTCTTTTTATATTCAGAAACTACATATATTGAACTAACTAAATAGCTAAGTCTCGTTTCTCTATCACTTCCCATGCGACCACAGTGGCCGGTCAAAAATGGTGAAAATTCGAAAAATGAAAAATCGAAATTTCTCGCTGTGTATTCAACTTAGAAAGCTCAATTCTTTCATACAAAGGTTTTCTGGCACGGCGAATTGATTCCCGTAAGCAGTTTTGCCGTCGGACCCACCCATATCTGGGCTTATTCTAGGGATTTTTTCTTGGGGGGGGGCTTCTTGGGGGGGCCCCCCAAAGGTCCGAGGGGCAAGGAATTTTTGGGGGGGCGAAAATTTTTCAAAAAATATGCTAAAAATAGCGCTGTTTTTCTGGCATATACTATAAAAGTTGATTTTTATAGCAAAAATAAGCAGATTTAGTGTTGAAAAGGGCAAAAACTGAGTAAAAATGTCCGGCGAAGCCGGAAAATTTTTGAAAATTTGGCCTTCTGAGCGATTTTTTTCAGGGCAAAATTTGGTACCAAAAGGGGCACCCACTTTTTTTGGGGGGGGGGCGATTTTTGGGGGGGGGAACGATTTTTGGGGGGGGAAGGGTGTTTATGGGGGGGCCCCCACCCCCCCCCACTAGAATAAGCCCAGCATATTGCTGGGCTGGTTCCACTTTGCCGTCGGGAGGGTCAAGTCGGAAACCGCTTCCTGGAGGTCCATAGTAGGCTTTACCTGGCCTCTCAAAACTTTGTCTATAGGGGTTTTCTGGTGCGCCCAGCTCATTTCCGGTGTCCGTTTTGCCGTCCGACCCACCCATTTTGCTGGACTGGTTCCACTTTGCTGTCGGGAGGGTCAAGTCGGTACCGACTTACAAGAACACCATATAGGACTGTGCATGGCCTCTCAAAACTTTGTCCATAGAGGTTTTCTGGTGCGCCCAGCTCATTGCCGGAGTCCGTTTTGCCGTTCGACCCACCCATTTTGCTGGACTTGCTCCACTTTGCCGTTTGAAGGGTAAATCGGGTAGGGGTCAAGTGGTCAAAAATAAAATTTTTCAAAAGTGGTCAAATTTGGTACCAAATGAAAGCCCTAAGCAAGCTGAGCAACTTTTGTCATAGAACTGCATGCTCAAAGTGGCTGTAGAGTGCTGTGGTGGGGTGGGGTGGGGACTTATATACGCGATTTTCGGTCAAAAATGAAAGTTTTCAAAAGTGGTCAAATTTCGAGTCAAATGAAGGCCCGCATCGAACTGAACAACTTTCGCCATAGAACCACCCACCCAAACTTGCTATGTCGGATTTATATACTTGCTTTCTCAACCGGAATTTAAACGACAGACATAGGCCCAACACACATATTATCCCCTTTTGTGCGGAGCATTTTTGTTACTTGTATATATATATATATATATATATATATATATATATATATATATAATATATATATATATATATATATATATATATATATATATATATATGGTTGTATGACATTAGAGCGACATAGCGAAAGCGCGACATGGCGAAGGCGCGACAAACGGTTGTTACCGCGACATAGCAAAGGCGCGACTTAGCCAAAGCGCTACATCTCAGTTGCGCGCATTAGCGAAGGCGCGACAACCCCGTTATATATAAATATTCTGCTACCTTTACTATTTGATAATTTTCTAACTTTTTGTGGCTAAACACTGAACTCAGCTAACGTCATAATTAATTGTCAAATTTGTATTTAATTTGGCCCGAGCCAACAGGAATATCTTCACATAATTTACAAATTGCAACGATTGCAGGCATTCAAAAAATTAATAATTTAAACTTAGTATTGATTGATAATACGAAAATATCATACCAAATTAGTAAGAACTTATTGATATTGATATTACTAAAATCTTAGTTCCAATAAGAGAGTCATAATAGTATAAAACATTAAATGTTTTATACTATTATATACTCTAGTAAAATATCAATAAAAAATAAATAACTATTGTAGTACGTTCTTGCGACCTTTTACAGAAGTGATGCTGATACCCGCTGGTCATCAATGGAGGCGTATGGAATTAAGCTTTTAGGTCTTTTCCCATACAAAAATTTTGAAAGTTTCGCCGTCGGCCGCCTCAAGTAGTGATAGTTAAGCAAGTATACAACAGTAATATAAATTTTCATTTATATTATCTATAGGAGGACAAACAAAATAAAATGTTAAAATTTGATACATTTTATGATGGTACTTTGCACGTAGCCAAACTGTCTATATTCATGTCTTTATTGAAATTTGGAGCTTATATAAATTTTAAAAGTCTATTTTATAATCTTTATCCATCAATTTTTCTTTTAACAAATTAATGTTAAAAATAATCTACATATTAGAGCAAATTAGAGAGATTCTAATAATTTCATTGAAACACTTTATAACAACATTTCACGGATAATTTTAATTATTAATTTTTTGAATGCCTGCAATCGTTGCAATTTGTAAATTATGTGAAGATATTCCTGTTGGCTCGGGCCAAATTAAATACAAATTTGACAATTAATTATGACGTTAGCTGAGTTCAGTGTTTAGCCACAAAAAGTTAGAAAATTATCAAATAGTAAAGGTAGCAGAATATTTATATATAACGGGGTTGTCGCGCCTTCGCTAATGCGCGGAACTGAGATGTCGCGCTTTAGCTAAGTCGCGCCTTTGCTATGTCGCGCTAACAACCGTTTGTCGCGCCTTCGCCATGTCGCGCTTTCGCTGTCGCTTCAGTGAGAGCACCATATATATATATATATATATATATATATATATATATATATATATATATATATATATATATATATATATATATATATATATATATATATATATATATATATATACGCGTGACTCTTTTGGAGGAAGCATTTGCTACCGTTTTTACAGTGTTTTGCTAGTTTTGCTATAAAATTTTTTCTGCAAAGTAGCAGTTTGCACTGTCGCGCCCTCATAATGGCACAAAAACTGTCCCTGAAAAAAAACGACACAGAAACATCAACTTCTTTTTCCTCTCCTCTTTCAATAACTTTTTTTCCACAATTTTTTTGGGATAATATTTACAAATATCTTTTCCTGCCTTCTGTACACAGCATCATATGATTTTTGTTACGTACGTATTTGTCGTCGGTGGGTCTACCTCGTTTGCAGTATATATATATAGTATATATTGTATTTGACATATATACATATATATATATATACATATACATATGTACATATATATGTTTTTACGTACGTTATGTTTATGGTTGTGTATATGCCGAACCGAGTGAGTTTATATAGATATATACGTATTGACAGACAAGTATGCGCTTTTGAAGTTTGCAATAATTTTTGCTTTGCTATACGCAGTTTTATTTGCTCATGGCCTTTTGAGTGGCCGACTGGCCACAGATTTTAATTCCTATCCCAAATATTTGTCAAAAATTGCAGGACGTACGTAACGCCTCATTTCTGAACAGTTCTCTGCTGTTTCTGCCTACACTATCTATCTTCGTTGCTTAGTCTTAGAGTTATGCTTTTCTTTTACAGCGATTCTGTCTGTAGGGCCTCGGTACTAGCTGGTAGCAATTTTTGTAATTATTAAAAATCTGTCAATTATGGATCATGATTTTGGTGTTTCCCCCCTCCTATATCTATACGTAGCTCCTCGTACGGATAACTTTTTCAAACTGTAGCTTTTTTCGGAGCGAGTATGCGTATACATAGTTTTGTGTGTCTTTAGTTTAAAGTTTGTCCACTACGTATCACGACTGTTTGACTGACATACAGTCTAATATTTTGTCTGACTGTGTCTTAGGATAGTCTTAGTTTTAATCTGATTTGATGCGGTCAATATTTTTCCTTAAATCTACTTACGGTATCAATTTGCAGTCTTTGCATTGCTACGTATGCTCGTATACTTTAAATATTTGCTTAACAGAATGCTTTTTCGACTTAAAAGTTTTGAACAGTTTGTTACAGTTAACATGAATATATATACGTATATTTTCGCATAAGCAAAGTATGCGTGTATTATATACATCCAGCGAATGCTTTTAGATTGGAACATAAATGTATAATGGTCTACTTTCAATGGAAAGCGATTTATGACTAATTTTTGCACTATTTTAATGGGAAATTTCATGCTTTGCCATTTGTGGTTTGCTTGAAACAACATTCCCATTGTGTTGTTTGAAAGCTGGCTGGCTGTAGCAGCAAAGACCTGCGTATTTATCTGCCTACATGCTTATACATTTATACAGTATTATTTTGGCAAAGTTCTCACACCAAATTTGTCTGTAACTTTCCGTTGCTGTTTGAGTGGTTGACACTGTGTTGATACTTACCTTTTTCAGTATGCAGGTTAGGTTTGTCGTAATCGTACGTGCTTTACATATGGATGTGTAGTTTTATTAGGTTAGGTTTTTGGTCCAGTCCAAATGCCCTTGAAGGAGCTTGGCCCTCATGCTCCCGTAAAGAGTATATATACCTTGAAAACCCTGAAAAAATTTCCGGGAAAGTGAAATCTTACTACCAGCATTATAGCCCGAGTTTGCTCCCCGGTTTATGAACCCGATTTCCCCCCAAACCTTTCTGAAAGAGATGTGTTGCGAGCTATATTGCAGCTAACTTTACACTAAATTATATTGTGTATGGTCTTTCTTTAATGTTTAGATTGCTCTAGTTGTGATTTTATTTGTTTTGGCTGTAGATATTAGCTTTATCTTTGTACAACATTCTTTACGCCTGTCTTTTTGTTTCAGCCTAATGATTCTGATGTTGTGAATGGTAGTGGTGGTGGTGGAGCCATGATGGAGTCGTCCTCAGTCAAAACGCCGCTTCCGAGACTCTGCTATCTACGAAAACGTCATACGACGGACGAGTATGGATTCAATTTGCACGCCGAGCGTGGTGCTGTACGTTTTCCGTATTTTTGTGCAAAACATAAGATCTGCTAAGTGGCAACCGTCTCTGGCTTGCGTACTTAATGCCCCACAATCGCTGAAAAATTGGTCATGTTTTTGCAAAAACTACATTTTTAGGATAGCAGCGTACAGGATAGCAATTGAAAATGATCCTGTCTCGGATAATTTGCCTCTGGGGGATATTCAAATCAACACCCTTAGTTTAATTTTACGGCTTCCGTAGCTCAAGACATTATCGATTATTTGAATTCTCCAGAAATGCCAAGTTTTCGATGCCAAAATAAGAAAAGAAAGTTGGCTGTATATCTCACGCTAGAGAAAAGCTAGAAAGATGCTTTCAAAAGCTAAAGTGCAGAGCTCAACGAGATCTTTTGAATGAATATAGTCATCATTTTGCAGACCATCATCAGGCCATCCGACAAGTCGCTGACGGAACATGCTTACCCACAGCTACTTGTGCCTATTCGGAAAATCGACCCAGTCCCAGTGAAGCTGGCTGCCACCTCTGCTACACTTGCAGCCCATCCGATACCGTCCCTCATCATCTGGACGGATGGAGCCGCTGCCGGTGGTGTCGAAAACGGTGGTAGTGGAATCTACGTCACTACCGGTGGCGGGGACGAAGTAGCAAAGCTGAGCCATCCTGCCGGTAAATTCTGTTCTAGCTTTAGAGCGGAACTTACTGCTATCGGTAAGGCTCTGGACTGGGTCCGGGAAAATACTGGCACTATACCAGCAGCATCCACCATCATTATCTGCACAGATTCGCAGTCTGCTGTAAGGTTGCTCAAGAGTGGTCTCCGGGCAAATTTCAGCCAGCTGCTGCGGGACGTGCACGAGAACCTGAAGGCCCTTTCTTCACTCCACCTTATCTTCCAATGGGTGCCGGGTCATTCTGAAGTCCCGGGAAATGATATCGCTGACACCTTTGCCGGGCAAGGGTGCTCCCTTCCACAGGAGCAACCACCAATTGACTTTCAAACTGCAAAATCGGTGATAAGAAGACATTTTGACTGTAAATGGAGGAAAAGCTTGCCCATCCTCAGGGTCAGCAGATCTATGGAGACCTTGGCCCTATTCCTATCTCAAACGAGGCAGGTTTGACCCGGAAGGACAGAACAGATCCCTGCTTAGTCAGCTGCGTACGGGAAAGTGCCTGCTCCTCCAAACTGTCAAACACACCTTCGATCCGACAGCCTACCCTAGCCCAGCGTGCCCCCATTGCCAGTTGGGGGAGGATGAGGATCTGGAGCACCTTATCCTACGGTGCCCCAGACATACCAGACCACGGTCCCTCCATCTGGGTCCAAACTCGAACCTTTCCTGCTTACGGGAATCCCCGGTAGCCGTCTTATGCTTCCTCCGTGACATTGGGCTCCTGGCCCGCCGTATATAGGCCCTGCCTGATCCGACCTCCGAAGATGATGATGATGATGATCATTTTGTTTTGTGCTGGACTACTGGATGCCGAAGTGCCCTCATATAGCTTTTCAGCTGACGAGCCTGGAAAGAACAACAACAACAACATGATCATTTTGCAGCTGTCAGAAATTGGCAAAAACTTTCCTGAACGGAAATGCCGAAATTTTGAAGCAGGAGTGGGCGGAGGGTATTAGAAAGCTAAAAGAACTTATTTTGGAAGTTCCATAAAAGTTCGTCTTGATTTGATTTCAATCAATAATACTTGCCCAAAAGGGATGTCCACCTTAAATCATAATCTTAAAAAATCATACACTTAAACAACTAAAATTTAAACTTTATTCGCTGGAAGTTTCTGGACTTGCTTTGGTTGATAAGGAGAAGATTTCAACATTCCCTGTTAGAATTTTAATTGCTATTATCAAGAGTACATAATATAAGAGTATGCCACTACGCACACTCTCTGTTATCAGAGCAAAAACTATGCTCTGCTCGCTAACGGCCCACCCCCCCCCGCAAATTAGACCCTTCACTTCAAAGAATTTTGTGCGCTATGTTTGTGTTCTAAAGCTCGAAGCAGGCGCAAAATTCGCGCACTCACTGCTTGTGTTTTCGAGCTTAAGCACATAAACATAGAGCGAGTGAGCGTACCCCCGTTTCGACTAGGTACTGATTTGGGGGGGGGGGTCACTAGGGTCTGATGTGCGGGGGGGGGGGGAGGGGGGGGGTATGAATTATGAGCAGAGCATAGTTTTTGCTCTGATAACATAGAGTGTGCCTAGTGGCACACTCTTATATTATGTACTCTTGCTATTATAGACATAATTTAATTTAATTAATTTCTTAAGAATATAATTTTCTTCTATCTATTCTTTTAGGGTCATTTCATTGGAAAGGTTGATGTTGGTTCCTTGGCAGATTCCTGTGGTCTGGAGGAGGGTCAGCGAATTGTGGGCGTCAACGGAGTGCTCATTTATCCCCATACTTCCCATGAAGTAAGTCTGTTCTCTCTTGTGCCGCCGGCTTATAGGTCCATCTGAAAAAAATGAATGGGAACGAAATGCTGTTCCGATCCAATCCAGTGTTCTTTTTACGGGCTAAGGGAGGTTTCTTCTGAAGGTGATCATAAAAATTTTTCTGCCATTTCATTGAAGTTCTGCGTCTGCCCTATCTTCAGGCTTTTTTATGGTGAGCTTCATCCGTGGGTTGTCGATTTGAGGAGCTGGTCCAAGTTGGAGGAGAGGAGAAGAGATAATGTGTACAGTGTTTTGATGTTTATAATGTGTGAAAACCTGCAAGAATCGCTAAAATTAGTGCAAACGTTGCTGCTTTTGAGGAAAAAATAACGCCTTTCGCCTTATTTGGCTTGACAGCTTGTCCTCAGCACATTCTGAGCCTACTTTCACCACTTCCATGAGTTTTATATTCCAGTTGTTTTGCCTAAAGTTCTGTCTATCTGTTCGTTTTGTTCCTAAGAAAATAATGAAAAACGCCTGCCTACAGTCATTAAGGCAAAGCCTCAGTCCGAAACAAGAGAGAGCCTATGGTTCTTTTTGTTGTTCTAGGAGGTGGTGCGCCTGATCAAGCACAACTCACTCCGTGCGGACCTGCTTGTGGCTTCGCCACCAGTGGATCTACACTACTCGGCTCGCAGTATGGAGTTCAGTTTTCAGCTGGCCGAAGAATTTATTCCAGATCCCCACTCCACTGAGCCTCCTGCGGGCCAGCTCAGTAACGGATATGCAAATGAGGTTGCCGGTGGTCCGGCTGGTCACGTGACTCGCCTGGCTGTGGAGGAGGAAGGAGAAGCGACCTCTAGCGGACAGCAGCAGCAGCAGAGACAGCAGTTGAAATCTACGGAAAACTACAGTATGCCGCCAGAACCGGTACCGGCACCTGTCAGCCTTCCCAGTCACAACGACTCCTATCAGAACCAGCAGCAGGCGGTATGTAGGTGTGATTCTGGGGGTTTTTGGTAAATTTTTAAAAATTATTTGAATTGAAATTTTTGCTCTAAATCTCACTGTTTCTTTGCTGTACTTAATTTGTTTTTGAGACCCTTCTCTATGTTTGGATATTTTTGTATTTCATAGGTATTACTATTTACTTTCCTACTTAAAGATTATTGAAAGTTAGTTTGCAGGGTATTTTTTCGTACTTCGCTTCGCCCGAGAGTTTTTTCGTAAAAATAGCTGTTTGTAGCTTAAATCCGGCTTTTTGAGAATTTGCGTTTCACCATGCAAATACGTCAAAAAATACCATTTTTAGGCTAATTTTTGCAAAAAATCGCCCCCGGGCCCGGAAGCCCCCCCCCCCCCCGAAAACCCCTAAAAATACCCTGG